>BQMB01001963.1:0-168827 GCA_027943415.1 Closterium sp. NIES-67
TAAGGGGATGAGCACTAGGAAAATCGCGAAGGATATGAGCGTACGCAAGAGTATTTTGCACGATTTCTGATTGAATGCGATCTATTAGACTAGCCACGCTGAGGTGTGACCAAAGATGTCATTAGCCGATTGTCCCGTCTTTTCATGGGTCGTCTTCGTCGTACCGTTGTAGGGTAAAATTACGAGCAGAGTGGCGAAAACTAGTGTATCCGCTGCGAAACTTAGGGTAGCATAGCACGGTCGACTGTGCACCCTTTCATTATTAGAATCGCGTTAAAATCCACGAGCCTTGTCACGGTACAACAGTCGAAGAAACCCAGACTGGCGGGGAAGAATATCCGCGTTGAGGTCTGGTGAGGAAGAGGGTCACTCCAGTGCTACATACTTATGCTCTCCAAGCCATTCCAAGCCTAGGCAAGACAAATGGCTTGGAATGGCTTGGAGAGAATGAGTATATTGCACTGGAGTGACCCTTTTCCTCACCAGACCTCACCTCAAGCATTCTTCCCGAAAAATCGCGACTTCTTCGAATGCTGCACCATGACGAGACCTGCGGATTTTAACGCGATTCTAATAGTGCAAGGGTGCACAGTCGACCGTGCTATTTGAACCCTAAACCCTAAACTCTAAACCCTCTTGCATACGCTCAAATTCTTCGCGATTTTCCTAGTGCTCACCCCCTTATGCAAAAGGGTGGTCTAGGAAGAGTGCGAGAAGATCCATGCAAAGTTTTGCATTAACCTCGTAGATAACATGCCTAGGAGGTTGCGGGTGGTGATCAAAGCCAAGGGTCGATGGACTAGGTACTAGAAACGCTGTTCGGAAGTTTGCTCTTTGTCCTGGGAAACAATTGTCCGAATGTACGCTTTGTAAAACTTTTGACACCAAGTTAGATCCAGTGTACTATTATGGATTTTAGCACTGTGAAGACATCCACTATGTGCCCCTCCAAAAGCGTACCACCATTAAACATTAAGACTTAATGTACAATGTCCAGAAAGCCCAAAAACCCCAAGTTAATGCAAAATATCCTGACAATTGTTTCCGTCACTGTAGCGTTAGCCAGTACATCCCAACAACAACAACAACAACAACAACAACAACAACAATAATAATAATAATAATAATAATATGACAAACCAAATGATAGTGATAAATGAGGAATAGGAAACCAAATGAGATGAGACAAAGACCAAATGAATCAGGATAAACGGGAGAATAAGATGGAGAAGAAAAATAAAAATAAGAAAGAAATGTAATGGTGTCGTACTCTCACACTTGAAGCTGGGTGGTAGGAATAACACCCTGCTTGCAGGCCTCAAAATTGGTTTTAGGCCACTCTTAGGAATCAGAGTGCCAAAAAAAAATTACCCTGCCGGTCAGAGTACAATTTTTCTCAAGTCTGATTCAGCAGGGTAGAACATTCGGCACTCTGGGTGCTCAGGGTAAAAAAAGCAGAACCCAGTTTCACGTTATGAAATGCACTATATTCCTAGCTACACTGCATGTCAATAATTAACATATGGAAATAATTAGCATGAACTAGGAACGTAGGCAAGGAAAATCACAACCACACGACCTACAGCACACTAGGATCCTCTAGTGGAACTGGGTCAGGGTCAGGGTCAGTCCTTATGGTGCCTGCATCTGCAGAAGCCGCAGCTGGAGTTGGGTTGGCAGAACACAAGTCGCGCAGAGGCCGCCGCCGCTTCTCACCTCGGAAAACAGCTACCACATCAAACCAGTCAATCTGGTAGCACAGGAGCGAGCACCGCATCAAGTCGCCCAGGCTGTCATCGCCAAGGCACCCACGACTCCATGACTTGATCAGATTTTGCTTCGAGAAACCACGTTCGCACTCCACTGTGCTGAGAGGGAGCACCGCCAGTGCCTGCCACAGCTTGAGGATGTTGGGGTAGCTCCGCTGCCACTCATTGTTGTCCAGAGTCAAGGTGAGCCCCTGTTGAAACTCGTCATCTTTGTACTGCGACACCATGGTAGCAGTAAACACCCACAGCTCCGTGACGGCCTTGTTGTAGTCGAAGCCTACAGGATGGTGGGGTTGGGATTCAAAGGATAGGAAACAGTAAGCCTTTGAGGGGAGATGTGCAACGAATGTTGCTGCAAATGGATTGCGGGGACTGCAGCCTAAGAACGGACACGCAAGCATCGATGACAGGCAGCATCATCGAGAACAAATCTGTCTCACCTGGGAGCTTTCCATCGAAGAGGTTGTGGGACTGCTTCAGCCACTGCTTGCATCTCGCTAGGCGCAACTCGTCGTCTCGTGGGTAGGTCTTGGCTTTGAAGAGCTTGCATCCTTCCATGTTAGCCAGGTCCTTCAGGCGGGCACGGACGTTGGTGACGACATCGATTGCATGCTTCCGGCAGACTTGGGCGCAGGAGTCTAGGTCGCTCTTGGTGTTGTGCCCCTCCACCATCCGCTCATGCAGCACATACTCGAACGCCTGAGCATTCCCCTCCGAGTCAACGCCTTGAACGCGCACGCGGCGCTGGTCGGGCCTCCCGTGACGCTCCAGGAATTTCCCAAGCCTCTCGCTGCCGTTCCCGAAGAAGAGACCACCGCCGCACTTGATGTAGCGGTCGGTGATGCGGTTGCACGTGTTGTCCACCACTGAGGCCACGATTGTGAGATCCACCTGCAACGAAAACACAGAGATAATTTCAAAGCAAACAGGGCACCATGAACGACATGCAAAATAAACGTGCAAAGTATGACTGAGTGCCTAGATGCAAGCACATGGTACTGACGACATTCAACGATGAGAGGAGTGTCATACCTGGCGCTGCTGGAAGCGGGTGTTAAGGTGATTCAGCTCCTCCAGTATGTCGGCAAGGTAGTGCAGCATGAACTGCACCTTGAACGACGTCACAATCTCGAAAAGACCGCTGGGGTGATCACGCAGCAAGACGATGGCCGCCGGCAGCACTTCGACGAAGCGGATCACCGCCTCTCCGCGCGACAACCAACGTACGGCGTGGATCCCTTGCATCTCTAGATTGGTGTTGCAAAACACCAGCTGGAAGTTTATGAAGCTGAGGTGCTGATTGTTGGAGCGACCGACGAGCTCGGCGAAAGCACGGATGAGCATGTCGATGATCTGTAGCTCGGCCACAGCAGCGGCAGCATCCTTCGCCGCAAGTGCCTCTCTGGCGGGAGGAGTGGATTAAACACAAAAAAGCAATGAGTCCGACAAGCAGAGGAAAAGCATACGGTCAACGAGTACAACACTAGAACAGATGCAATGATTTGGAGCGTTCTACTGAAAACATGAGGGTAGCGAGTAAAACACCCCACCTATGGGCGATGCAGTGAACAGCCATCAGGTGCTCAATCCGCCTCTTTAGGCGGGTTACCACTCCCTGTTGCACACCGGTCATTACCGATGCTCCATCGGTAGCCATCCCGACGATCTTCTGGAGGTCGAGACCGATGTACTGCAGGTACTGTAGAAGAACCGCCGTCAGAGACGCCGCATCGGTCCGCTCGACAGTTAGCAGAGTGACAAACTCTGTGACTACCGAGTTGCCACGAAAGAACGTAGCATACAGAATTAGATGCTTCCCGTGCACGCGGTCCGTGCTTTCATCGATGGCGATGCCGACAAACGGGGAGCTCAGGATGTGGTGGAGCTGCTCGTCCTTCAGGTACTCGGAAATCGCCTTGGTCCCTTGCTTGAAGCCATAACTGGTAGGGGGAGATGGGAATGGATAGGCTACTGGTAAGAAAGTTGGAGAGCAAGTGGACACATACAAGGAAATTACGGCAACGTTCGATGTCTGCGGCGACATGCAATGCATTGACGGGAGAAGAGGGATTCGGATATCAAAACTCACTCCGTGTAGTAGGTCCCATACGCCCGACCCTGCGGGAGATCGGGTAAGCCCTCGGACACGAGGAAGTAGCAAAGCGCCACGTACATCGTGATGGGCGCGTCGGCCTTACAGACAAAAAGGGCGATATGGAAGCACCGGATGAGATGTTTCGTCGATGCATCTGTTACCGCCCATCGGTCTAGCGTCTTCTGCTGATCCGTCTCTTTCTCCCGTTCTTGCTGCGCCTTGACAGCCGCCTTGTGAGCACGTGTCCCAATGTGGATTCGGATGCTGCCCACCTGGAGATCGCGCGCACCCTCTCCTTTCCTGCCATATGAAGTGTTGGAGAAAGCATCACCGTACTGGAGACACAGGGCACATTTGAGGGCAGGTCGGCCGTTCTTCATACGAGTAAGTCGGAGCCACGGGAAGCGTCGTGACCAGTCGTCCACGAAGCGACGATTCACGACCTCATACTCCGCGTCGACATGAGAAGCGGGATTCTGGGGCGGAGTAGGAGCAACAGGCGGAGGAGTAGGCGGTGCAGCCGGCTTCTTCGGCGGTGGCGCCCAAGGAAGCCGACGCTGAGTCCATGGTCCGCAGTCCTTCCTCTTGGCGGGAGCGGTGGCGACAGACTCAGCAACTTCTGGTGCCTCGCCAGAAGTGCCTTCGCTGTGCAACAGGTTGAGGTCGATCGCCTCAGCAGCATGAGAAGAGCAAGGTGGGGACGTTGGCTCAAAAAGAAACTGTTGCGGAGGGGGTGCACGCTTGTCGAGCGAGGGATTGCGCGGCGGGGAAGGCGCAACTCTACGCGGCGGGAGGAGGGGGAAAACCCCAAGAACGCTGAGTCCATTCAGTGGGGGAGGGTCAGGAGGATCGGCAGCATCGAGCGCCATGGCTGAAGGACGATCCAGCTACTCGAAACTCTACTGGGTGAGGGAATGCTCGTTGCAAGTCAGGGGGCATGGTTTCTGGAAGAAACGTATGGAGAAGAAGGGCGTTTTGCGAGACACAAAAGGTGTGCAGTCAAGAGCCTCGTTTGGGACCGCTCAGCTCACAGGAAAAAACCTGTGAAGTTGCTGCATGCATCAGCATTCACTGTCGGCGCGCGAACTTGTCACCCAGCGAGGAAACAATGCTGCCACTCTAACCAATCGTAAGGCGGCGCAAAGCCAACGAGGTGGTACCATCAACACGTGCCCATGCGCATGTGATGATGGTGGGCAACAAACTTCGGACTGACGAGGGGCGTGGCGGTGGCGTGGCGGGCATCACTCGCACAAAATCTGGCACGTATCTTGCCTCTTTGGAGTTTCTGTATCAGGGTAATTTTCATTCTACCCTGACGCCTCAGGGCTGGGAGGCGCCCAACCCTGGTTCTAGCAGGGTAAAAAAAGGCGAACACTTTTTGAATCAGCCTTAAAAAAATTACAAGTCGGATTTTTAAGAGTAACATGAAAAATACCCGGAAAAATCAGGGCAATCAGGGCATTTCACCCGGCTATTTTGAGGCCTGCCTGCTTGACAAGGTAGTCGTGAAGAGGACGACGAGCGTTACCCATGTCCGACTCAGAGACCCAGCTACAGTATCTTAGGAAGGTTCATAACCCTTTTAACGGATGAGAAGCCCCAAGGTGTCTTTCTGACGACGGTGGTGTGCCAGCACAGCCTCGATCTGGTACTCGGGTTCATTATTGATAAGGACGGGCGGAGGTGGCGGCGGTGGGCATCAAGTGAAGATCGTATTGGGATCTCGGTAGGGCTTCAAAAGTTGGACATGGAAGGCGTTGTGAATCTTCCAAGTAGCTGGCGGGCGTACACGGAAGGTTACAGAGGAGACATGTGCTTCAACAAGAAAAGGCCCGCAGAAGCGAGGTCGTGGCTTGAATGGGTGATGACTGATTTCGAGGTTGCGGGTGTCGAGCAGAATACGTTCTCCCACATTCGAGGGGCTAGAGCCTGAGAGAATTTACGGAAGGGACTCCAAAAGAAGCAAAAATTTCTATAGGTGATACCAATAACAGAAAACTTGCGGAAATGATGAAGGAGTGTGAAGAGGAGCCGACCTTTCCACAAAGTCAATGTCCTCTCCTGACACCAACTCAGAGTGACCACTTGTTCCCCAGAGAAGACGTTGGAGGAGCTGAAGTAGCTCAAGAGGAAGTTGGGGGTCTACAAGAAGCTGCAAAAACCCCGAAATCCTCACTCGGATGCATCCAGCTCAGCGGTATCAACGACACGTACGGTCGTCAAAGAAACTCCTGGCCTTGGAGAAGAGCACTTCTTCTTGGAGAAGAGCACTTCTCCAAGCAGCCTTGGCTAGCTGCTAGCTTATGAGTAGATAGCAACGAAAAAAGTGGGTACAATATATATTGGGATATACCATATGATCTCATTGATACAACTATCTTTAGGTACTCCGAGCAACGCCTGCCCCTCGTGCTCGATATCATTTGCAAAGGATAACGCTTCCAAGCACTTCACTTCGACCCAAAGAAGATCAAAGTCGTACGTACATGGAAGACGCCCGATAACGATAAGGGGTTGGAGCAGTTCCTTGGCTTCACCAATGATTAAAATAGGTTTGTACCACACTATGCGAAAATAGCCGCACCACATACGAATCCGCTGAAGAAGAACACGCGTTACAAATGGGAACCAAAACATCAGGAAGCCGTGGAATAGCTGAAACAAGCACTTGCGTCTGCACCAGTCCTCATCTTGCCAGATCCCAAATGCAATTACATTATCGAACCTAAAACGTGAGCGACCAGGCAGCAATCTTGATGCAAAACCAGGGGAGTGGATTGCAACCACTCGCCTAGCTCAGTAAAAATTACACGGGGCAGAGCTAAATTACCCGATACATGACAAGGAGGCCCGTATTATTGACATCGCCTTCAAAACGTGGAGATGCTATATTGAAGGACGAAAAACGACCGTCCACTAACCACTACAGCCTGGAATTTTTTAAGACACATGCAAAACTCTCTAGGTGACAGGTCCAATGGATTTACTTCCTCGAGACACATTTCCACTACGACATCGTGTACAAGCCGGGGCATAAAAACAAAGCAGATGCTCTCAGCCGGCCTGCACATGTTGACGCTATCCAAGTTGAAGGAATGAAACTGCTACTCAAGGGACTCTTCACACACGGGTACACCACCGACCCCAAAATTATGTTAGTACAAAAGCATCATCTGCTACAGTGGGATAGTGACATCGCGTACCGGAAGGGATCCACAAAAATCTGGGTGCCTAACTACCCACATTTGCGTCAATTACTAGTCGAAGAATACCACGATATCCTATACACCGGACTCTTCGGTAGCAACAAGACGCTTACCAGTATTGCAAAGCATTACTACTGGTCCCATATGGCATATGTCGTACAGAGGTTCAAGCCACCTTATGCGACACACAACCGGGTTACCACCTACCACTAGCGTTCATGATGCAATCCTTGTCGTCGTTGACAAATTCTAAAAAATGGTACACTTCATCCCGACACACATGACAGCACGCACCAAGTAGAAGGCACAACTGTTTGTTCGCTACATCATCTCCTACCATGGTATCCCAACCACACTCATCTCCAACCGAGACCCTAAGTTCACCAGCAAGTTCTGGAAGAAACTGATGCCCCTGCTGGGCACCAAGCTCGCCATGTCATTTGCGTACCACCCACAGACAGACGGACCGACCGAACGCCTCAATCAAATTGTAGAGCAACTCTTCTGTGCAGCATGCAAGCATGCCATCTCTAAATAGGACTTACACCTACCCATTCTAGAGTTCGCCTACAATAACGCCACCCATGCCGGTACAGGGCAGGGACCATTTTTTCGGCTCACACTGCAAAAACCGACAGCACCACCTACAGTTTAACATGCACATGATTTCATCGTCACCGTGCACAAATTTTGGGATCGGACTCATAAGCGTCTTATAAGAAAAACATCTTTATAAACTAACTTCAACAAGTCCTTATAATTTCTAGGGTCTTCCAAGAGTTTCCCCGTCTCTGCAGAATTGCTCCTTTTTTTTTTTTTCCGGATTTTTTTTGTTTTGTTTTTTCCGCGGAGTTGGAGTTTTTCTCGCCGATTTTCCCTGGCGAAGACTTGTCGTGGGGCGGAGATTTTTCCCAATCATTTCCTCCTGTTCGCGTCGAATCAGCTTCGCTGAAGTTGATATTCCCGGAAGCCCGCTGCCGCTTTCGGATCTTTTCTTTTTTCGCCAGTTAGACCCGCAATCACTAGTGATTCCCGCTTTTTTTTATTTCTTATTGGCCGAAGGGTTTTCGCCACTGTTGCGCGCTCGATAATCTGCCTATGCAGCTTTCATTTTGTTCCATTCAAAGATTCGATGGCCTGGCACTACGCAAAAATCACACGTAACGTTGGCATTTTCCGGACGTGGCCGCCTGCCGAATCTATCTGGTTGGCGTACATGGGGTTCCACGTATCGCTTGACTTCGGTCTTCAACCCGGCGCGGTACGATTGTACTTTTTGGGCCTTCGGTCATGGTGAAAATCCTGTTATAAAATCCCTCAATCTGTTGCGTGTACTGCGCTACACTCCCAAACTGTCGATGGCAATGATTTTTTCCGAGCAAGGAAACCTGAATTTATCTGCTCGAAAAGTTTCAACAGGTCGGTACGGAGCTGCTGTTACGTGGCTTCGTCGTGGATAAAACCATTGTTGCCGCTGATTCACTCGAGTGCCGGCTCTCGCATCAATGTCGCCGTAAGTCATACGTGCTGTCCATCCCAAACCGGCGAGCTCCATCCGACAGCTGCAAAATAAATATCCATGCTGGCTCAGCATTGTCGAAGTTTGTCATGCTGTTTAAAACCATGCGAGGGGATTATTTCCCAAAAAAAAAAAACAAAAAAAAAAACAAAAAAAAAACTGGCGTTTACAAGGATCGGCGCCGAATTAGTAGCCCCCAACAGTTTATTGGAGGCACGCTTTCCTGCTGCAGCTTCTTATCTGAGCACGACCGAGTGAGAAAAACTCTTATTACCAAGTGTTACATGATCAATTGGTCGAGAGAAGGTTGCATTATCGATTGATACAATGTGCTTTTATACTTCCAAGCTACATCAGGTAACCAGGGTTTATCCTATCCAAAGGAAATAGACCCTTTTAGAAAATACAATCACCCTGCGTATAGTCATGCGACGCTATTAACTTTAAGGGATTATGAGAGGATTACGCTAGATACTGTAGCCTTAGCAAGTACATCCCGAGTCTGGTCGGTGATATAATTATAATAATACGATAAACCAAATGACAGTGGCAAATGAGGAATAAAAAATCAAATGAGATGAGAGAAAAACCAAATTAATCCGGATAAAAATGAGAAAGAAGTGTAACGAGGTCGTACTCTCGTAGGTCGTATGCAGTTGTGTCGACTGCATCGCTTTGTATCTCGTACTGGCACATTGCAAGCTTGTGCCGCATTCGATGAACCGGTCCTCAGATTAGCTATGTTTGTGGCTCATGACGGCTTGAGATGTTTCAAGATGATTTCGCTTTCGCTGAAGACAGCGAGAGGCTGTTGATCGCTCCCCATCACGGTGAACTAATTCACGTAAACCTACGTGCGTGCTTCTTGACGATAGCTCTAGTAGTTCCACGGAGTTGTCTAGCCAGCCCCTTGACCGTGAGTGCTAATCTAAATTCGGTTGGCAGAAACGGGTTGGCTTAGGATCAATGGTTGAACATAACAAGTGTTGAGATCCACATTCGGGTGTAGTAAATGATGAAGTTGGCGGAAAACGCGAATAACAAGTTGAGTGAAAGATACATGGGAGGAAGCGCGACGGTACCGTCTCGTAATGTGGCTTAAGGTATGTAGCTTGCGTGCGAGTTTGGAGCGTCGCTCAACAAGCGCGACTCAACGAGTGACTATGTGGTGCTGACGTGGGTCGAGTCATTCATAAAGTCACTAGTCCTAACCACTGGGATAAGAAGGGATGTCCTCAGGGAGACTTAAGCTCCATATATCAACCTTCTCCATGGAAAGCCTCCCTAGTACCCCTCCCTAGAGAGAGAAGAGGTTCGACAGGGCTATCCAAGTGCCATGACAGAGTCGACGACATGTGCAACGAGTAAACAAGTGATAATCATGTTAACGTAGAAACGAATGAATTACTAGGAAGAGAAACATAGAACAAATACCAGTTGGTTGTACTCACTAGAAGCATACACCTAGTCTAGCCTACAACTTCTACATAGATAATATGTATAAGTTGACACACCCCCTAGGCTAGAAAAGGGGTGGAGCTAAGCAAGAAGCACACAGCCCAGGGTGGCACTACTAGTCCAACCACTGAGACAGGGGTCTGAAGACCAGTCAGCAAGAGTACAAACAAGACTAAAACCAACCAGGGCGGCACTACTAGTCCAGCCACTGGAGGTAAGGCCACAAGGCCAGTCAGACAGGTATATATATAGAAGAGAGTACACAATCAGGGTCCTAACAAGTGAGAAGCTACAGGAACAAGACCAAGCTGTACACAGTGCCGCTGATGATCTCTAGGCGCAAGCGCCTTAGTAAAGATATCAGCTGTGTTGGCACCGGAGGCCAAGTGAACGACGCGGGCCTGGCGACGCTGCTGTAGCTCGCGCAGGAGGAAGTACCGCAGCTGGATATGCTTCGCCCGGCCCTCAAGTCGAGGCTCCTGACACAGGAGAATCATGGCCCTGTTGTCAGCGTACAGGACCGGGGCAGAACTAGGCCGCTCACCTAAGTCAGTGAGCAAGAAGGTCAGCCAGCGGAGCTCCTGTGCCGCCATGGCACCAGCGTAGATCTCAGCCTCACAGCTGGACTGAGCAACAGACGACGAGCGAGTGGATCTCCAAGAGATAGCACCCGAACCAAGGCTGAAACAGTAGCCCTGAGACGACCTAAGAGTCTCAGAGTCGTCTGCCCAAGAAGCATCTGTGTGCCCAGTGAGGACCACTGGCCTGCGTCCTCTTAGCACTAACCCCATGCTCGATGTACTTGCTAGATATCGCAAAACCCTCTTAGCGGCCGACCAGTGCTGAGGTCGGTGTCTGCCAGTGGCCACAAAGCGAGCCAGGATGCTGAGAGGGTATGCAAGATCTGGGCGAGTGCAAGTCATCAGGTACATGAGGCAACCCACCAGCTCTGCGTAGGGGCCACTGGGCTCTACTGGCTCCTCAGGAACAGGAGCGGAGAGCCCATGGTCTACTGGAAGAGGTGTGGGCTGTGCGGAGGAGAACTGAAGACCGAACCTCTAAAGGACCTGACGCACCAGGTGTGACTGTGTCAGAGTGATGGTGCGTGCTGCTCTATTCCTAGAGATCTGCAGGCCAAGATAGCGACGCAGCTCTCCAAGGTCAGTGCAGGTGTGTCTCTTCAGCAGCTCGGCCTTCACAGAGGCCAGTGCGTCCCTGTCAGCAGTAGCGAAGACCAGGTCGTCTACGTAGACAAGGATGTAGAACGGAGTCTGGCCGGAACGCACAAAAAGCGACGGGTCAGCAGAGGACGGAAAGAACTGCAGGTCTGCTAACGTGGCCCGCAGCGTGTCGTGCCACTCGCGAGGAGCCTGACGCAGGCCGTAGACCGGGCGCCTGAGAAGCCACTGGGTCCCAAGGGGGAAGGTACCAGTGAAGCCTGTGGTCGGCGCAGGTAGACCTGCTCGTGTAGGCTGCCCTGAAGAAAGGCAGTAGAGAAGTCGAGGGAGTGAAGCTCGTAGTCGCGCTGTGCTGCTACGTGTAGCAGCGCCCGAAGAGTGGTCATCTTCGGGGTCGGGGCGAAGGTCTGAAAGAAGTCAACCCCCTCACGCTGACTGAAGCCTCTGGCCACGTAGCGCGCCTTGAAGACAGGCGGCTCTCCAGGGGGGCGCTTCACCTTGAAGAACCACCGACCATCGACTACGTTCACCCCAGGCGGGGGAACTGCGTCGACGTAAGTGCCGGTGGACCTCCAAGATGCCATCTCCTGCTCCATGGCAGCTATCCACTGAGAGGCCCAAGGTCCCGAGGTGGCCTCAGCGTAAGTGCGAGGGGTCGGGATGTCGAAGGCGTCTGGGTCACCCTCAGGGACTAACAGCATGGAGCAGAGATGGGGAGCAGCCTCGGAAAGGAAAGCAAGCTCGTACTGCCTGTCCTCTAGGACGTCACTGCCAAGGGCAGGAGCACCCCCGACGGACGGAGGACGGGCAGGGTCAGAGACCAGAGCGGTAGCGTAGTCAAGGCGGCGGGTAGAGGCGAAGTCAGCGACAGCAGCGACAAGCGCGTCAAGGCGCGAGACCGGAACAGAAGGGTCGGTAACAAGAGAGGCAAGAACCCGAGGGACAAGGGGACGAGCGGCACGGAGGTAGTCAGAGAACGGAGGAGGTGCAACAGCAAGCGACGAGGGAGGAGGTGACGGGAGGAGGGGAGGACGAGACGAGTGGGAACGGAGCAACATAGGGTGGGAGGGCAGGACACGAGAGACGGGACGGGCACGTGAGGGACGACGAGACCAAACGTGGGACGGAGGTGTAGGGTTAGGAGACAGGGGAGGGGACACAGGAGGGAAACGAGGAGGAAGACGGGCCGGAGACGAGTCCGGCGGCGGGAACACAGGACCGTAGACAGGAAGGTCAGAAGGCGGTGGGGGAGACACCGGCGAGCGGTCAGTGGAGGGAAGGCCGAGCAGACGGAGAGCGGAGACCGGCGGCGACGGCTGCTGGGGCTGCTGCGGCGGCTGGACCGCGACCCTCGGACCGGCAGAACTCTCAACGGCAGCACCCCCAGAACCAACACCCCCAGAGCGAGAACACCCTCCAGCACCAGCGGCACCCCCAGGCCCGCCGGGACAGACCACTCCAGGCGCGGCACGACGAACACCCTCCTCGACGCCAGCACCCCCAGGGGCCAAGGGCGGCAGCGGCGGTGGCGGCGACGGCGGCTGCAGCGGCTGCGGCGGCGGCGGTGGCGGCGGTGGCAGCGGCAGGGAAGGCGGAGACACCGGGGAAGGGGGACGCGGCAGGGACGGGCCGGGGGGACCACCAGAGTCAGCTGACTCCTCAACTGGGACAACCGACGGGAGGGGAGTGACGTGAGAGACACCAGATGGGGCAGGACGAGGCGGGAGAGGAGCAGGGGCTACCGGGGGAGAGGGAGCAAGGAAGAGGGGCGGGGCAACCGGGAGACCTCGGTGAGGGAAGCAGCGGTAGAAGGAGACAGACTCGTCAAAGGTGACGTCACGGGAGTGGAGGAAGCGGTGAGACGGCGGGTGGTAGAAGAGCCAGTCAGACGAGTCTAGGGGGAAACCGAGGAAGACACAGGGGACAGTGCGAGCCGTGAGCTTGTCCGTACCAGAGGCACGAACGTGAGCAAGGCAACCCCAGACGTGGAACGCAGACGCGTCACCGGGGGACCCGGTCCAAAGGAGGGTCGGCGAAACCTGCGGCCGCTGGGAGCGGGGCCACAGGTTAAGCTGGTGAGCAGCGTAGCGGACAGCGAACGGCCACAGAAAATGGGGGGCATCGGCATGGATCATGGAGGTACGAGCCACCTCCATGACCAAACCGATGCGGCACTCAGCAACCCCATTCTGCTGTGGCGAGTCCGGCAAGGTGTACGACTGGGTGATGCCCTCCGCACGACAGAACTGTCCAAGCCGACCAGAGGCGAACTCACCGCCACGGTCAGAGTGGAGACACAACACAGGGAGACCACGGTGAAGACGTGCAGCCACAACCCACGGGAGAAGAACGTCGGGCACGTCGGCCTTCCGCTCCAGGGGAAACACCGTGGTCTAGCGCGTGTAGTCGTCGACGAGCACAAGAAAGTAGCGCTCACCGCGCGGTCCGGGGACGGGGGCAGGGCCCCAAACGTCCAGGTGCAGGGTCTGAAGGGGGGCAGTAGCAGGACGCAGCGAGGAGGAGTGAGGAGCACGGCGGAGCCGGCCCTCGACGCAAGGCGTGCACGGTGGCGCAGTCGAGGGTGGGAGGGCAGGGAGCGACGCGGGGAGGCCTAAGACAAGACCGTGCTGAGACATGTGACGCAGACGTGGGAGAGCAGGGTGACCTAAGCGGTGGTGCCAGAGAAGGGACGGGTGAGTGAGGGACCGACACGAGCAAGCTGCAGCGACCTGGGAGGATGCACCAACCGGGGGGGAAGCGGTGTCGAGGGTAAACAGACCAGACACCGGGTCCCGGGAGAACGTCGCAAGAGGGGAACCTGAGACTGCCTCGGTACAGACAGCGAACCGCTCGTGCCCAGGGAACGTGGTGGTGACGCCGAGGTCCTGAAGACGGCCGACACCAACCAGGTTCCTGGAGAACGACGGAACGTGGAAGCCTGTAAGAGAGCCCGAGGGAACGGCTGGACAGGGAAGGGAAGTGGAACTGCGAGCGACGACAGGACCGGCAGAGGGGCCAGCGAGGGAGACAACCGCAGGTGCAGCAAGCGGCGTGAGCGTGGACCGGTCACGGAAGAAACAGGCAGAAGCACCGGAGTCGAGCGTGAAGGACAGCGAGGCAGTGGCAGAGGCCGGGGACGGGGCGGGTGCAGTAGCTAGGCTAGGCAACCTAGGCAGTCCTACGCCTGACGCAGCAGGGGAAGCTAAGCTACACAAGGGTGAAACACCTAAACTAGAGTACACAGGGTAGTAAGATCCAGCAACACTAGAAGCGTCAGCATACAAAGCATGCAAAGCAGCACCTATCTGATCCATGTCTAACTCAAAGATCGGCACGCCCTGGCGGAGCAGGCTGTGCCAGTAAGGGAGGTCCGGGGCCGAGCCAAAGCGACGACGAAAAAGATCGTCGAGGCGGCGGAAACAGCGAGCGGTCGGGTGCGGGCGGCGGCACAGAGTGCCGCGGAGAGGCCCTGTCTGAAGCTGGTACTGGCAGGTCACAGCACTGGAGCCGCTGGTAGACGCCAAGCTGCGCGGGCCGCCACCACGGCCACCGCCTCCGGAGGTGCCGGGCCAACCAGGCGGGAGACGAGCCCACGGCTGCGGCGGGTGCTGCTGGGACGGCGGCTGCGGCTGGGGCTGGTCCTGCTGCTGCTGGGGCTGCTGCTCCTGCCCACCGGTGGTAGTCCCCTCAGGCGGACTACCGTCACCACCACCACGACCACCACCACCTGCGTCACCACCCCTACCTCCCTGGCGGCCACGGCCACCGCGACGCGAGCGCTGCTGCGGGTGGACAGCAGCAGCCGTCTCGGTAAGACGGGTCGCCGTGGCGACCGCAGCCGAAACGTCAGTGAACGTGCACTGGGATGGGGCACAGCCGTGAAAGATAGAGACTGCCGGCGCACCGCTCGACTGAGCGATAGTGCGCTGGCGAGTCTCGATCTCAGTGAGGGTGTCGACAAAGGCGGTCAGGGTGAGGTCACCCGGGTGCTGGCTAAGAAAGTGGTCGCGAGCACTAGCGAGGCGGTCTGGCAGGCGCATAGCGATAAAATAGAGCGTCATGCAGAAAGGAGGGGGGAGCGCAGTGAGCTGGGCAGCAGTGCTGGCAGTGCGATAGCGAGTCTCTAGGGTACGCAAATGAGTGGCAAAGTCTGCGACAGTAGGGAAGGCAGCCAGGTCTGGGAACAGCATCGGAAAGAGCAAGCGGCCAGCAGAAGCGGAGGCAGGGGTGGAATAGCGAGCAATAACGGCGTCTAAATAAGCTTTGGCCGTTTCAACAGTAGCAAAACGCGAGCGCTCAGACACAGGGAGGGCGTGACTAATAGCAACCTGAGCTACTGCATCGCGTGAGTCCCAGACCGCACAGGCCAGCGCAGCAGTAGAGAAAGCCTCACGGTCATCAGAGGAGGGGTCAGCAGGGAGGGGAGTAGGTGCAGGGGGGCGGGGGAGCAAGCCATCAGCATGGACAACCAAAGAGAGGCCATCCTGGCGCTGACCTGTAAGCTGGCGGCGGAGATCGGAGAGCCAGGCGGCGAAGTCAACCGCGTGGCCCTTAGCGTCCAGGCGGAGCACAAAGTCAGCCATCGTGCAGGGTCAGCGGCACAGCTCCTCAGCGACACAGCGGCACAGCTCCTCAGCGGCACAGGAGCACAGCGGCGCGGGGACACGGCGGCAGCACTCTCCAGTAGGGCAGCAGCTAGGCGTCCCAGCGCAGGCGAGCAGAAGACACAGGGCCCGAGAGGACACGGCAGGCCGAGCAGGGGCGGCGGGCAGGTGCTCTGGGGCCGGGCTGGTGCTGGGAGAGGCCAGGCTGGTGCTGCTGGGGCCGGTCGGGCACGAGGAGGGGCCGGGCAGCACTGAGGAGAGGCCGGGCGGCGCTAGGAAGGGGGCCGGGCGGCACTAGGAGGAGGCCGAGCGGCACTAGGAGGAGGCCAGGCGGGCGAGCGCTAACAGCAGGCGCGACAGGGGCCAGCGGGCGCGACGAGGCCTAAGGGGCGCGACGGGACCCAGCGGGCACGACGGGGCCCAGGGGGGGCGCGACGGGGCCGAGGAGGCGCGACGGGGACCAGCGGGCACGACGGGGCCCAGGGGGGCCGCGACGGGGCCTAACGGGCGCGACGGGGCCTAGCAGGCGCGACGGGGCCTAGGAAGCGCGAAGGGGCCCAGCGGGCGCGACGGGGCCTAGGAGGCGCGACAGGGCCCAGCGGGCGCGACGGTGCCCAGAGGGGGCGCGACGGGGCCTAGGAGGCGCGACGGGGCCCAGCGGGCACGACAGGGCCTAGGAGGGGCGCGACGGGGCCGAACGGGCGCGACGGGGCCCAGAGGGGGGGACGCGACGGGGCTTAGGAGGCGCGACGATGCCTAGGAGGCACGACGGGGCTCAGCGGGCTCGACGGTGCCCAGGGGGAGCGCGACGGGGCCTAGGAGGCGCGACGGGGCCCAGCGGGCACGACGGGGCCCAGGGGGGGCGCGACGGGGCCGAACGAGCGCGACGGGGCCCAGGGGGGGCGCGACGGGGCCTAGGGGGCGCGACGGGGCCTAGGAGGCGCGACGGGGGGAAGCGGTAGGCGGGGGGATCCTAACCTAAGCGTGATACCATGATAACGTAGAAACGAATGAATTACTAGGAAGAGAAACATAGAACAAATACCTGTTGGTTGTACTCACTAGAAGCACACACCTAGCTAGCCTACAACTTCTACATAGATAATATGTATAAGTTGACACTATCTAGCCTATAACTTCTATATTCAAACATATGTATAACTTGACAATAACTAGTAGTCAGTGTCGTCATCCCATAATCTCAAACTCTATGTAGTTTATTTGGAGTGGAACATGCCTTTGTACAACGAGTTTGTGAATGACCATTCCAATAATAGGAGATCATGAAAAACAACACAAGTTTTATCCAAAACCATTGTGGCGTACATTGGATAGGGTTTGCTTAAGAAGGTAGAAAAGGAGGGTGATATTTGGTACCAAACTCACCTACTTTGGTTTGATATGGAGAATTAAAATTTTAGCCTTTTTGACCCTAGATTTTCAATGTCAAATTCCATTTTGGGGGAGTATAGCTTCAACATAATGACGTCAGAAAAAGGTGAGATTTGGCCATTGTGATGATTGCGGCATGACTCGATATGCCACCCGAAACTCAATAGCAAAGACATTCCCTAGCAACCTCAACTGCAACTCTTCAGTGGGGATCTCTGCGTTCGCGGAATCTCCACCACAATCCATCCAAATTTCATCCAGACCGTCTGCTTTGCTCACACGAAGCGGCAGTTACGGCGATTATCGCGGGCTGCACCCATGCATGTGCTCGGGCATGCCTGCGCATGCATCACCCCGCCGCTGCTGCAGCTGAACCCCTCCGCGCTCTTGCCGCTCCGCAGCTCCGCGCGGCTGCTTCCGCGGGGAACCAGTGCGCGCGAGCTCTCCCTGTTGCGCAAGTCTTCCGCATGTGTTGCGCTAAGGAAGCGTGCGTCTAACGAGCTTCGGGTTTTAGTCATGGTAAATCCTCCTCTTGCGTCTGATGTATCCTCTCAGTATCATTAGAAACATCTCCGTTACGGTAATTGTAGCGAGTGTAGCCACGTGGTCTTGGCGATGCCTCATTCCATCTTTCCTTTCTCGCCACTTATGTCCACAGAGTCGGCTAAAAAATCACTTATATCCACGAAGTCCCCTTTCCAATCCTCTTCACATCGCCACATCGTCTCCTCAGGCCACCAGCAGCAACAACGGTGGTATTGCCGAGCCGACGCTTTCATCAAATACCACCTCCACCTCCACTTCCACCTCCCCCAGTGGCGTTCCGCCCTCCCCCGCAACTCCCGCCATCCTCATTTTCACCGTCCCCGCGTGCCGCTACTGCCGGCAAGCCAAGGCGCTGCTGGCCTCTAACGGCCTCCCCTACACTGAATGCTCCGTTGCCCTCGATAACCCCGCTCCTCCCCCTGCTGCTGCTGCTGCTGCTGCTGCTGCTGCTGCTGGTGATGATGCTGCTCCTCTTGCCTCCTCCTCCTCCCCTGCTTCGCCGTCGGCTGTGATATCAGCAGCAGCGGCGCGAGCAGCGCTGGCGGAAGCCTCGGGCATGCGCACCGTGCCGGTGATCTACGTTGGGGGACGGCTGGTGGGGGGCTTCGATGACCTGGAGCAGGTAGGAGGGAGGGATGGAGGGAGGGAGGGAGATGGGGAGGGAGAGAGGGGGAGAGAATTTGAGATGTTGTGCGAGTGAGGGAGGTTGAGAGGTTTTCAAAGGAGTGGAAGTGGGGAGGTCAGGAATATATATTCCTGAAGTTTTCAATGGAAGATTTGACATGTCTTACCTGGCTTCTCGCTCGATGTGCATGGCTCCCGCATGTGATGTGACTCTCGCATGTGATGTGACTCCCGCATATGATGTGACTCTCGCCTGGCACCATCAGCATTCGTTTGCGCTGTATTCAGCGTTCACCTGTTCCCCGATTGCTTTGAATTACTCCAATGCCTCTTGTTGCGTCTCCCCTTGCACTCACTCGCCCTTTGTCCGTCCTACTTCCCCCTCTTTGCGCCCCTTCGACCTCCCCCCCCCCTCCTGCTCCCTTCCCTCCACCTTTCTCTCACTCATTGTTCCTCACTCCTTCCCTCTCCTTTCTCTACCCCCCTCCCCCTCTTCCCCTAACTCACACTCACACACTCGTGCACACAGCTTGTGACCAGCAAGAAGCTACAGGAATTGCTCGCCTCTCCCGCTGACCCTCTCCCCCCAGCCCTCATTCCACTGCTCAGCCTTAAACCCGCAGCAGACAGCAGCGCAGACAGCCCAGGAGATGCTGCAACAGCAAGAGGGGCAGGGGGAAGAGAAGGTGGTCTGGCTGTGTGGCCTGGGTTGAGCCGAGAGTTGGTGGAGCTTTTCGAGAGGATGGCAGCAGGGGAGGGGGAGGGAGGAGTGAGGCGAGAGGAAGTGAAGGATGGTCTGCTGACAACGCACAGGAATGTGGTGTCTGGTGCTGCCATTGTCGCATGGCTCAAAGCGAACATGCCTACAGGAGAAGAGGAGGGAGAAGGTACAGTCCCTGCAGCAGCAGCTGCACCAGCAGCAGCATCATCGTTGGAAGCAGCAGCAGTGCGGGTAGCAGAGAGGCTGGCAGAGGCAGATCTCGTCCACCACATCACCTACTCTCAGCCCTTCACCAACAAACCCGATGTTTTCTTCCGCCTCCTGCCCGACGAGCTGCCGGAAAGTACTGCGCTCAACGCACGCCCGATCTTCCTCCGGCCTGCTCGGCCGGCATCGGTTGTTGCTAGTGGGCTGCGGGCGGCGACTGTGGGGATTTATGACGAGGCGCTTTCGCTGGATGGGGGCGGTGTGAGCTACAAGCGGCTGGCGTCGTCAGCAGCATTCAAGGAATACGTGCGGGCTGCTGCAGAACTGCAGAAGGTGAGTGCTGTGGCGCCGTGGTGCTGCGGGTTTCGGTGGCACAGTGGTTTGTTACAGTGTTACGTGCCTCTGCTTTTAACTGCATGGTTGGGGGATGAGGCAGGGATTGTGCATGCCGGACCCAGAGTGAGTTGATGCGTATACATTCTGGTGCACAGATGAGAGAAGGGTGCCCGGGGCGTGAGAAAGACAGTGGGGGTTGAGCGCGAGCATGATCCAGTCTAGCATCCACTTGTTCCTACAGATACATTATTTCCTGCCTCCAGCCACTTCCGCTACACCTCCCTCGCGTCCTATCCATGTGAGATGGGTTGTTTCTTGAGAATCCTCAAACACCTGTCCATGCTGCACCTTATGCCAGTGTACGCCCTTCCTTCCTCCGGCCTTCCAACCCCCTTCCTTAGGTGGGTGAACGGGCTTGCCGTGCCTCGCCCCCATCACTTGGATCAACATCCACAACTCCCTCCTGCTGATGCCTGGCGTTTTCATTCCCCCATGCAAACCATCGCTCGTGCCTCCCCACTCCTTCCCAGGTGGACGTTCTCGCGCTGCCCCTCCCCCACCGCAAGGCCTTCTGGATCAACATCTACAACTCCCTCGTGCTGCACGCCACACTCGCTCTCGGCCCGCCCTCCTCCCCCTTGGACCGCAAGCGCTTCTTCTCCCACTCCTCCTACCTTATAGCCGGCCATTCCTTCTCCCTTGATGACATAGAGCACGGGATTTTGCGTGGCAACCGTGCCACCATTGGGCTGCCATTTTTCCCCGGGAAGCGTCCGTTCGGGGGGTCGGATCTGCGCAGGTTTTATTCTCTCCCTCCGGCTGACCCGAGGATTCACTTTGCTCTGAATTGCGGCGCGCGGTCGTGCCCTCCGATTCGCCTGTTTTCCGGGGATGCGATTGAGAGCGAATTGGACACGGCTGCTGGGGCGTTTCTGGAGGGGGATGTACGGGTGGTGGAGGACGGGGGAAAGAGTGGAGGTAAGGAGAAAGTTGGGGGAGGAGGAGGGGGAGGGGAGGTGGTGCTACAGGTGACGAAGTTATTGGACTGGTATGGGGTGGATTTTGGAGCAAAGGAAGAGGAGCAGGTGCGATGGATACTGCCGTATCTCAAGGCGCAGGTGAGGGCACAGGTGGAGGGTGCGTTGGCTGCTGGGAAGGCTGTTCGTTTGCAGTTTCGGCCCTATGACTGGACTAGCAATAGCTTATGAAGGCAAGGGGGTTTTGCTGGATATGTGCTTGAGCTTGTGTGTGGAGCTAATGCATGTGGCACGAGCTTGGGTACGCAAAATTTGTGGATTGCCTGTTGGCTTTACTTATTCTCTTATCAGGTGCTCATGATGTAATTGTGTCTTACATGATATGATACAGATACCTGTACAATGATATCAACTCTATTTTTTCACTGTAAATTCGATCTCTGCACGTGACAGAAAAAAACCATTCCACCCCGTCATGCCTATCGCCAGGAGTTTTTCAAGCGACGCGTTGCCGTCAAATTCATTCGATCAATTGACGGCTGCATTCGTCGACTGACGACAGCCGTCGATTGACGCCCGTGTCCTGGACGGTGACTTCCTCCAAAAGACTACACCACGACGCAGGCGAGTGGAAGGATGTCAAGTGAGGGCGTGAAACTTCATCAAACAAGCCCAAGTTGTGCAACCCGAGCTGCGCATCTTACATTCATCAAGAGGTTACGAGAATTGTTACCAATTTGACGAAGTGCGTTACCAATTTTACGAGCTCCGCAGAACATTGAACGAACTACGGCGGTCTCTGTTACCAGTTCTAGCTGTGTAGCTCATCTGAAAAAGGTACTCATGCTTTGCAGAAGTTCCACGCCCTGAAGATTCTTGGAGTGAACGAGCATGCTACCATAGCATAGCATAGCAGTTCCCGAGGACAAAAATCCCCACTCTACTTGTCTAGGGAAGCTCGTCGTTCGTCGCTCGTCGCTCGTCGCGTACGATGCTTGTGCTCAAGATATCTGCCGAGGTTCAGGTACCCTACTTATCACCAGAGGTGTTTGTGAATTATCGGTCGCTGCAAGCGGCCGTCAACCTGGACTTACTTGTCCGGCAGGTTCATAACCCACCCTGAATCATCGCCTCGCTCCCACTCCTTTTCCGCGCTCTCTCACGTTTTCCGCGTTTTCAGGAGTTCGGGTAGTCTCATGTAGCTCAACTCCATCCTTCCTCTATAAGATTCCTCGCTACGACCTCTACGCCAGACGCATGTAATCCTCGCAGGCTCTCTCCTTCACTCGCTGTGGGCTTTTCCAAAATCCTCTCTGCTCCTCCTCTCTCTTGCACTCTCTCCTTTCTCCTCTCTCCGCTTGGACCTCCGCTTGGACCTCCGCTTGGACCTTCTCTCCGTGTGGTGGTCGCTCTCTCATGGCGGCTGTCTCCTATAACCCCATCTCGCCATCAGCTTCTGCTCAACCCGTTCCCGCTACTCGCGTCTCTGCTCGCACCACCACCGTCAACAGCCAGCGCCCGCGCTTCCCGCTGCTCTCACAGCCGCAATCCCCGCGACCGCAGCAGCAGCTGCTGCTTCATGCAGTGAGTCAGCAGCGGCGAGCACCGCCCACGGCCATGGGGAGTCATCTCTCCGGCTCGTCTTCCGGCTTTCCCAGCCACCGCCGTGACTCCCCTTCTTCCCTCCCCTCGACTTCGCTCGTCCCCTCGCCGCCTCCCCTCATCGCTTCGTCCCCCCTCGGAACCCCCCCCTCCCCCTCTACTCCTCGTTCCCTTCCTTCTTTTTCCGTGCCTGGGAAACTCGCTGCTGCCACAGCCGCCGCCGCGGTTGCAGCTGCTCTCACAGCTGCCGGCGCCGCTGCCGCAGCTCACGGCAGTGGTGGCGCGGCTGTTGCTGTCGTGGCGCCGTTTGATTCGTCCACGGTGCCGCCTGCAGTGGCGGCAATGATGTCAGCACTACTGCAGGCGATACAGCAGGCGATGGGGGAGAATCTGAGCGAGCGAGGAGGGAGGAGGGATGCCAGCACCGGTGCTGCTGGTGCTGCTGCTGGTGCTGCTGGGACAACGGAAGGGAATGGTAGTAAGGCGGACGGTTTTCTGAAGCAGTTTGAAAGCCCGGACGGGAGGTCGACAGGAGCCATTCTGATGCGTGCAGGGAAGACAGCAGAGGAGCCCACAACACTTGGAGGGCGAAAGGTGAGTTGCTGTCAGTTGCTGACAGTTGATGCAATACCTATCTCCTTAAATCCTACGCAGATTGCGGTTCAAACAGAGCTTGTAGCTGTTGGGTTATTCACAGATGCTACAGGCCTTAGAATCACCCTCCTCCCACCTCCCATCTCCCACTGCCCGCTCCCCATTCCTCTTTCCACTTCCTCCCTACCACTGCTTGCCGTGCATTCATGCCCATTTCTATCTCTTTCCTCACTCTCTTCTCTCCATCCCATCCTGCCCGTTTCCTTTCCTCCCCCTCCCGCCATGCATGTGCAGGTGGATCGGCTGCTGGCGTCGTGGCTGCATTGCCCGCTCCCCATGGTCTCCCTCGCCTTCGCCACGCTCACAGTGCTCATGGGCCCGGCCACCGACGCCCCCCACCTGCTCTTCGAGTTCATCTTCTCAGGCCCACCAGTCGACCAATCGGCCGTTGCCTCGTTGCAACACTCAAGCTCCGCTGCAGCTGCCCATGCCTCTGGTGCTGCCCATGCTGCTGGTGCTGCTTCTGCATCTGCTGATGATGCCGGTGGGGGGACTGCTGCATCTCCTGCTCCTGCTGTATCCACAGGTGTGAGAAGTGCTGAAGCCTGCTACAGGATGCTGCTAACAAGGTCTGAGATGTTGCAATTCTATTTCACGATCCGAGCCGTTCCCACTTTCTAGTGCTGTGTTGTTGACCCTGCCATATGTCCCCTTTCCCTTGTTATCCCCTCGGGGTCTGCTCAGCAATTGCTCTCCCTGCCGTTTTATTATGTTTCCAGCGACAGCAGCAGGCAGAATTTTCTCTACCTTGCATGATTTGGTCTGCCATTTCCTACTCATAATTTGATTTCTCTTTTCCCTTTCCATCTCTATGTTATGCCATTTCCCACTCTTATCTTCCTGATCTCTCAGCATTCAACCAGCTGACAGTGGTGATGGATGTGATTGCAAGGAAGGATCTTGTAACAGATGCAGAGTACAGGCAACGAGTGTATGAGGCCTCTCAGCTTGCTCGCCTGTGGGCACAGGTGTGCACCTATCACTCTCTAATGCACTCACTTGTGCATGTGCCAGAGTTGGCATGCTGCTTCACTGCTGTTTGTGCCACCAGTGTGAGTGAATTCCTTTCGTCAGGCTGAAACGTCCTCCATCCTTCCTATCACAGATTTCTGTTCTTCCTCCTGTTTGTCCACCTGCCCTCATACTGTCCACATGTCAAAGCAGTGCGCTGCCGACAAGAGGTTTGAGCCATTTGCCCCCGCCACACTGTTCCTGCGCGCTGCGCTCTCCCCCACTGCTCTGCTCTTCATGCTCAAGCCGTCTCTTACCAGCAGCAGCAGCAGCAGTGTCGCAGTGACAGAAACCTCTGCTGGCAAACCAAGAGGAAACGGTGAAAAAACAGCACAGCCTGGAGCCCTCCCACAGCAGCAGTCAGCGAGCGCACATGAGAGTGCTGACTGGTTAACTGAAACAATAGAAGAGACTGTTTGCCCTCTTGCAAAGAATGTGCTGGCTTCATGGCTGCATTCTGCTGGCAGTGCCAAGGTGGTCAAGGGGGAAGATGAGCAGCAGGTGCTCTTGGCAAGAGATAAGGCAATTGTGGAGTTCGGCATTGAAGTGGATTTTACAGGTAATCTCCCACGGTTGTTTGGGCAGGGAATAACGAATGAGATAGTGGATGCATTCAGGAATATGTAGTGTTCAGCTACATATGCACTTGTACATAGTGCAATGATAGTATGATATTATAAATATGTAACCTAATTCAGAAGACATGCTTTGGCAGATTGGCAGAAAGACTTGTACAGTTGACTTCTGCTTGCATTAAGAGCTGAGATCAACGAACTAAGTTTGCCACATCCGCCACCAAAGCACCAAAACTGAAAGTGTCAGAAACTCAGCCACTAACCACCGAGTTAAAAGAGCTTGTTAATAGCGGGTCAGTGCGCCCATAGCTCCCAGGCTCTGCAACTGTGGCCCTTCCCCAAGGATCTGCTCAAGGGTAACCCAAGCGGGTCTCTCGACAGAAAGAACATGTAGGCCAGAGCAACTACAACACAACTGCCAGATTGCCAAATGTACAAGGCAAATACTGTAGAAGAAACTATGTACAGTGAAATATAGCAGCAGCTCTCAGCGCCGTATAGGTAGGCAATCAGCTCATTGGTGAAGTTTACTGGAGCACAAACTCAACCCTTGTGGTTCGTTCACAGAGAAAGTCGTCGCGCCTTCATTGCGTAACTTTTCCTCCCTCTCTTGCCCATTTGTGCGGATGCATCCCACTCATCCCCACTTCCATTTTGCGGAGTAGCCGGAACAGGCTTTGGGGGTCGTGCTCCTCGCTTGCGCTTGACTCCGTGCACTGGAGCACTGAAGGGCGCTTCTCCAGCTCCCCTTCCTGCAGCACCCTCTTCCCCTTCCATAGGCTCTCCATGCCTTGCAGAGAAAACAGCCTTACTTCCCCCCCGAGGCTTGCTCGGAGTAGAAACAGTGAAACCAGTGTAGTCACCAATAGACTCACTTTTCATGAGTCTCTTAAATGCCTGACGGGCAATGAATGGACACGTGTAAAAAAAAGGTGACAAAGGAGAACTGATGAGCCGTTGCCAGCCGACCATGAAGAAGCATGCACCTATATCACCAACAAGTGCTGTCAAACACACCTGGTATTGCAGGACAAACTGGCGCATATCATTCAGGATGTCCAGCGGAAGGTTGCGCAGCGAAAGATCAAGTGTAGCTCCTTGTCCAAGGGCTTCATTGTTGGTGTTGCGCTGAGACTCGTTGGGATTGTAGGCCTGAAGTAGACAAGTGGGAGCATATCAGGGTTAGGGAACCATGCATGCATGCATCCATCGGGAACTCCAAATGTGCAAAGCAACACTCAGATCAAGAGGACAAGCACGAACCAGCAGGAACCAAGGCATCAGGAGCATTACCAGGCATCGTGCATCCGTGAGAGAGTATGCAGACTTCAACCAGCCCTTCAGCTGTAGAAGCAAGGAGATAGCCATTGCAGCTCGGGTATCGTCCTGCGCAGCCCAAAGGGAGACATTTGTTAAGAACATGATGCCTCGGCAGTATAGGATGTGAAACAATATTGAATCCCCCAAGTTCCATAGCAGTCTCGCCTTGCTTGTTAAATCGTTACTGCAATTTCCAGCTCCCAAAATGCCCCTCCCAACACCTACGTTGAGCCTTCGAAGAGCTGCATCAAGGAAGACCTGCTGCTCCTGTTGATCCTCCCGACAGCCAGATGCTGCTTCGGGCACGGCAATCTCAATAGGTTGGGAGCCTCCTGCCTCCTCCTCATCTTCTTCCTCCTCAGTTATACGATATGCATTGCCACACCGAGTCGCTTGCTCCTCTTCAATTGCCTTCATGGCTGCCTTGACAGAAGGACCAAGTGGGCTTGACGGTCGGAAGAGGTACTTGATGGATGAATGAAGAGAGCCACCTCTCACATGGGCCACACGACTGATGTGATGAACCAGAAAGAGGGGTTCGTCAGGAAGAGCGAACGGAAAGGTTGCAAGCACCTGTGAACAAAACCTGCAGCAGGGGCAGTGAAAAGCAAGGGACACATTGAGTTCTTTATATACCAAGTTTAGGAGATAGGCTCGAAGGAGAAGACGAAAACACTGTTATACGCCAGACAGTTGAAGCCAGCATTTCAAGAAGGGGGGTCACCACTTACGCAAGGAAGTAGATGTCGTATGCTCCTGCAGGAGCCACACCACATGTTGAGGCCCGTTCTTGATGCACTCTGTTTGCAGGACTGCTGGAAGGAGTGCTGCTGCCCATTTTGTTACCCCCACTGCTGCTTGCATCGACATAGTCAAATTTCCTGATGATGGAAAGCAAAATGTTGTTTCGTGCACTGCGGTTGCCCCGAATCAGCTTGTACACACGCCCCAGCCCGTCACGAGCTATTCCAAGAAGCTTTGCACTGGCGGCATGAGCTGCTGCAGATGGTATTGCTGGGCTTGGAACGTCTGGCTTTGCCTTATTGGGGGTCTTTATTGCTGGACTAGGGTGAGCATTACTTAGAGCAGCAGAGAGAGCCCTCATGAAGCCATAGGCCAAACGCATGCCATCAGAAAATCGATTCTCGATGAAACGATAGTTGCCCCACCTGCAGAACAATGGTCAGCAAAGCAAACCAGGCACCCTTCAGAGATCAGGGGAATCTGCTGCAAGGATGGTGACCTCGGCAAGGAAAACCATGATGTCAGTAAAGGGTCGAGGATGAGAATGACTTGCCTGTCATTGATCAGTGATAAAAGGTGGTGTGCCGTCTTCCATGTCGTCTCATCAGGATCAACTTGAAGAGCTATCAACTGAGGAACGCATGTGACTGGAAGCACAAGCCCTTGATGCAGAACGATCTCCACCAACTGCCAGAGAAACAGCACAAACGTTCACTCAACAATTAAGTAACCACAAAACCAGGACTTTAACCTGAATGCCCAGATTTAGCACCAGTGTGATGGGCATTTCCTCCTCACCTTCAGTGCAGCTTGTCTAACATCTGGGTCCATGTCCATACAGCACTGCAAGATCTCCTCCCAATGTTGTTGAATGACCCCACTGCACACATTGGTGTCCCCGGCACCTGCAGCCACGGGAACAATAGTACTGCCGCCAGCAGCACCGCTGCCACCGTCTGCTGCGGCACCATCATCAGCTCCTTCCCGAGATTCTCCTGTACCATGATGTCTGGAAGCATCGAGTGCCTTCTTTGCCGCGGCTTCAGTTTGCAGCTTTCGTCGATTTTGCTCCACCATTTTCTCCTCCACATCTGTCAGATACTCATGAAAGCTCCTCAAAACTTGAACCTGTTAACAGACCACGATGTGATTTAGGCCATGAGTTGGCTGGTCACACAGAATGAGCAGGGTGGGAAATGCAGTCTCAGAGCTCGTCGAACGACGTCGGCACTACATCCTACCTTCTGCTTGCTCGGGGCCTCCGGCCGCAGAGCATTTCCAAAGATAACAGCTGCATCCTCCTTAACCATTTCTTGGGGCCGTGCGATGAATGCGAAACCTAATGCCTGCATTAAGAATGTGACAGGACCACGAGGAACAAATGATGAATAACCAAAAACTGTGAGGGGAAAAAAAAAACATACAAATGAACACTTCACACACCTGGAGGGCACGCTGCTGAAGCTCTTCTTCAAGAGATGACAGGAAGGACTTGAAAACAGTGAGGATGGACGGGATTGAAAGTGGGGGTTCTAGGGCTTCAATCTCATCAGCACCGTAGCGGCAGAGAAGGCCGAGGGCAAAAAGGCTGCGCCAATGCTGCAGAGGACGAGAAATTTGAGGTGACGGGTCAAACAATAACTCAATATGAATCATGCAAACAATCACCCAGGATATCTTCCAAGGATGGGCGGGGCCTGTATGTGCAACACGTACAAATTTGCTTTCGTTGGGGTTAGTTAGTGCACGGTAGAAGCGTGGAACAAGCAGCTGAAACGACTTCAGTGGTCGTGGAGACACTTTCTGGAGCATGCAAAGACACCTGCATTTGCCTCAAAAAAAAAGAAATTAACAATTGAAGAGTCTCTGAATGCTGAAAAAACGTATTTCTATACTAAGAGCAAGTACCTGATGCAGACATGAACAAGGTTCATGAAGCTGCTGCTGATGATGAGGCATGCAAGAACCTGGTCCAATTCAGAGACAAGAGATGATGGTGGCCGGCGAAGATGTGCCAGAATCCCTGCTATCACTCGCACAATGGATTCCGACAAACATGCAAGTCGTGCCTGACGTTCAGCCCTTTCTCGTGGCTTGACATCACCATTGCTCTTGTCATCCTGCATGAGATGAGGAAGGAAGTAGTCAGCGAGGCCAATTGCCATGGTCGTTGTGGTGTGGTTGCTGGAAGATATGGAAACCAGGCTACAGTGTACCTGTGTTGTGGTCAGATAAGGAAGCAGCGTGGTCGCGAATCGGCTTGGATCCACAGGTGGCGTGCAGAGTGTGGCATCCACTTCACAAAATGCTTGGAGGGCCATCACGAATGGAAGTGCTGCAAACTCATCCGATTCCCGCTCTTGTGCCTGAAAAAAGGCCACAGCAGCCAATGTCAATGGATGGAAGACAAAGCAGAGAGAGAAGGAAAGAACAATCATTTAAGATACTGACCAATAGGACCTGGTCCAGAAGGTACCGGCAAATGGCTTCGCAGCGCATCCTCACAAAGGGCCGCTGCTGTCCACCAACTTGGGCGGAGAGAGGGGCAAAAGAGGTTGTCGAGAGAGATGATGCAGCTAAACCTCCAGCCTGCGCTTCACTCTTCTTGTCAGCAGCCTCATCACTGATCTCCAAACTCCGCCTGATGATTGAGACTATGGTCTGATGACACTTCTGCGTCCGCAAGACCTCCACAAGTTGCCCAGCTATGGCGGCCACCTTTTTCTCCTCTGACTCATCTTGCGACGCCCTTGAGGCACCCCAAATGCCAGCACCACCAATAGCTGAGCCTTCAGTGCTGGCCAAGGCAGTGCTTGAAGCGGCTCCCTCAAACCAGACATCATGAAAAGTCTTGAGGACCAGGTCACGGACGCTTGCCTCCTCGTCACTGAATCTGGTGAAGATGCGTGCCAATGCCTCTGCAGCATGGGGGAAGCCACGATGTTGCAGGCAGAGCTCCCGAACGATACGAATTACTCGCTTCCGCACACTCACACCAGTGTCGCGGATGCGTTCAGTGATGGTATTGTAGTACTGCAAGAGAAGAAGTGACAAACTTAAAGATTGTACAAGCTACTTTCAGACCAAAAACAGCCTTGGACGGGCAAATAAAGTTTCCAAGAAATACGAGTGTCAACGAACCTTGAGTGCAACTTCTGGGTACCCAATGATGTGCTTCCCAACCAGGTCGATTGCAGCCTCCCTCACCGAGACAGACACATCCAGAAACCGATCCTCCACTGCCTTCCGCACCTTGTCCAGAGCAAGGATGCTTGGGTCCACCTCTACCACCATGCTCAACTGCCAAGGAAGCGAAGCAACGGTGAGGATGATAACAAGTGGTAGCAAAGAAAACAGCAGCAACTAAGCTGCAGGCTTACTGCTTTCATAGCTTTGGCACGATTTGTTGGCCTGTCCTTCAAACAAGCCTGCACGAACAAAGGACAGCCAAAACGGACAGATTTGACACAATGTGTTGGATAAGTACCAATAAATGGCCAAGCAATGGGCATCAATAGTCTTCAACACTGAAACAGGTTTCTGCATTCTTCATACCAAAAGCCGTGTCAAAACAGCAGAGAAACTCCGGTGAAATGCTCGCTGCAAGTTGAAGCTCCGAACCACACGAAGCACAAGTTCCCTTGGTGCAACTGCCACATCCGGACCAGGAGCAAGTGCAGTTGTTGCTGGAAGCAGTGATACTGATGGGTCAACCGTTTGAAGGGCTTCAGTTGACTCCATGTGCGGCCTGAATATCTGGTAACGAGCTCTGTATAATCTGTTCACGGGGCTTTGCAGCGCTGCATCCGATTGTGGGGTGGAATCCTTCAGCCACGTTGCAATCCAGAAGCTGCAGGGTTCGAAGGGGGAAACCACAGCCAGCAAATCAGAAATACAATCTGAGACTTAGAATGAAGAAGAAACGGGCAGCATACAAGTTTACATGCTTCAGTCCTTCCCTCCCTATATTCACCTTCCAGCATCCGCACACACTCGATTCCGTTTCATGCTGGCTGCAATGTAGTCCAGAACCATCTGCTCCAAGACCATAAAATTCGTCACTGCAGCTCCCGTTCCCTTGCTATCTCCTCCAATGGCCCTTTCCAGACGCTGCTTGACAAGGCATGGAACACACGTCACCTCACTTCCAAGACACGCAGGCCCTCCATCGCCCTCACTCACACCCATGCAGTCAGCATGGAAAGAGCTGGAGCATGCCGAACAGGAAGTCAGGGCATTGGGACGGCGAGCTGGACCTCCTGCAACAGTGCAGACCACACACCCTGTAGGGACAATTGCTGTTCCATTTAACAAATCAGATGGCTCCTCCTTCACGTTTCCAGGGACACTGGCGTCAGTGCCATCAGCCTGCTCCTCTTTGCAGTCAACAGGGCAGACTGCAGAAGAATCATCTCCCAATGGCTTGCAAAGTCCATTCACAAGAGGAACCATCTCATTTTCAATGGATCTTTGGTCCGTTTTGAGCTTTGAAGCAATGATACCCAGGATGTCGATCGCCATGCCTTTAACCGCTGAGCTGTCAGACTTCAGGCCACAGGTTGTGTCCAGAAAAACACATAGAACCTGCCATAGTGCAACCCTTATTGTCAGAAAATCTCCATGAGCGAAATGATATGCAAATGTCAGACTGTTCATTCAAGATCAATGTCTTACTTGGAGCATGAGGCTGGCTGCAGGATACTCTGGAAGATGAAGAGCCAGTAGCAGGTCTTCAACCAAGGCTTCAATCACTGCTTTAGAGTCCACTCCTTCAGAACCAGCTTTTGGAGCTGACCAGCGCTCCAATGCAACCTTCCAGAAGTATCTGACTGCATCGATTGCAGACTCCAGCCCAGTGTCAGAGAAACTTTTCTCCTGACAGCTCTTTCCATCCTCATCGCCGAGTTTACCATTCTGCTCTCCATTCATGCTGGCCAAATCGCGTATCTGGTCTGTTGCTGCGCCATTAAGAGCCCCCTTCTCTTCAACTGTGCTGGGATTCCGCCGTCGTCCCCTCTTCCCTTTTTTGGTTGGAAGATCTTTTGACTCTTTCAAGGAAAGCTCTTCCTCTGCTTGAGGCTCTGGCTCAGGAAGTAAGACACAGCACTGAAAGAGCTGCAGCAGCAGTGCTGAAACCAGTTGGATGGTGCTGTTGTTCTCCATCAAGTGGTAAGTCCTTGAAATCCTCTTTCCCACATGCAGCTTCCACAACAATAGAGCAATCTCATCCATCACCAAGCTCCTATGATGTGGATAGACACGGAAAATCTGCGCAAATCACCAGAAGCACGATTGTGAGAATCGCAATAGGTGCTCCATAAGAATCTAATGGTGGCAAAAGCGGTTGTTAACTTACTGCAGTGATCAGCAAGATTGATTTCAGTTGAAGCAAATGCACATTGTCGACACTGAGTGCTTCAAGCCCAGTCTTGGTTATTTGCAGCACTGAGCTGTCTGGCAGCCTTGTCACTGACAGAAGCATCGCGAAAATCGGAAGAATACTGCAAATCTTGTCCATCAAAGCTGAAATCGCCTTGAAAGCCCTGCAATACGACACTTGCAGTTAAAAGATGACCAGTAACATATATATCATGCTTGGTTTCAGAAGCTTGGAAAATTACAAGTATACCTGCCATCAAAGACTTTCGACTTTCTTCGTCCTTTGCGCTCAGCTTTTGATGGTTCTGTGGCACCATCTGGACCAGCTGCAGCTTCTGCAAGCACATCAAACAACAGTGTGAAGGCACATGCCAAGACATGGTATGATGCAAGAGAAAATATATATCCGTCAAGCGCTAAAAACAAAAGCCTTAGAGCTTACCCTCGTCATCAGCATGTGCTTGACGGTAGACAGCATCACACGCACAAAAAACATTTCGTGACATGTGGAATCGGATGCACTCAACAATTTTCTCAATCACCTGCAAGGGATTCAAGGGCTCTGTCAGATTTTGGGCATTCAGGAAATTACGGGTTTGCAAGCCGCATACTTACTTCCTCCTGAAATACTTGCTTTGGCATCCCACGTGATGTCATGATAAGGAGAGATAGATGCACAGCCTCCAGAGAAATCATGGCGCTTTCAAAAGCTTCAGACGTCACCTGCAGACAAACAGTTTCGATGACTCAGATCACAATGGAAGTTTGAAAAACACTGCAAATAAGGTGAGCTTACATTGTCCTCGTCCTTCAAATCAGAAGACTTGCCAAAATCAATCTGAGCTTCCAGTACTTGAAGAAACCGAGATAGCAAATCGACTGGCAGAAAACACAACAGCTTCTTCTCCCTCCACTTCCGTGCAGTCTCTTGCCATGCAGACATAGCCTTCCAAACCATCTGCCTCCCATTCTGGTCGCCATTCGAAGAATCGAAGCCGTCGAGAAGATCCTCCAATGCTTTAGACAAACCTATTCAGCCGATAAAAAAAGAACACTAGTGTTAGTCGTGTCATGCGAGGAGACTGTTGCAATAACTTCAGCTGATAAAATCTTGCCCCACCTCCCACAGTCTCCTCATGACCGCCGTCATGGAAGCCTGGACGAAGCCCCTGATGAAGGCTTGTGCGTCGCTTTTTAAGCTTTGAGGATGGAGAAAACTGATCTGATAGCTTCAAAGGTGTGCTATCTCCATTTAGATGCACATCTACCTGCTCAAGACGGCAACGAAACGTCTCGTGAGTCATGGCGAAATCGTTATTCTAACTTCGTTTGTAGCACTAAACGTACAAGTATGCTTGCAAATACCTTTCGAGTCGCCTCATTTAGAAGGTGGGATCCGTGCAGTGCTTCTTCTGGAGGCTGCGACGGTTTTTGCACGAGCTGCTGAAATCCTTCGTGTAAGGCAACTTGTGCAGGAGTTCGATCAGCTGGCCCAGCTGTCAACACGAAAGGCGAAGCGGATCAGTAGGTGCCACAGATGCCGAAACACCCTGAAGCTCTACGAATTCGTCGCTCAATGGAAGCCGAATTCGCCGTGTTTGGCATGAGTACAAAACATTGTATCATTCAAGGGAGTTGTACGGTTAAATGGTCGAGCAGAGTGCGCCAAGCTTTAGACACTTGGATTCGAGCTTGGGGAAATACCTGAAGATGCCACTTCGAAAACCCCAGGACAACGTTGCTCAACAGCATTGATCAAAAGTGCGGTGGCTCCAGCCATGGTTCCACTTTCTGATAACCTCCTCTCGCAAGGACCCACCAACGATCTGATAAGAATCCAACAGGCCATGTGAACTCGATGTTATGACAACCTAAAGAACATGAAATGGAAAGCTCTACTCACAGGTAAGAGACGTCAGCTCCCTGTACCAAATGTCCGATCCTATCTATGTCAGCTCCTGTCAATCCATTCAGTGATCCGGCTAGCCTCGCTGCGACTTGGTCACCTCGCAAAAGTGACGACCCGTTGACGTCTTGAAGCGACGCTATTGACGGTAGAGGAAGAGACTGCGCAACTTCTGAGTGAGTCAGATTCGTCAGACGAAAAGCATCCATGGCTGTCAGCTCAATGAGCTCAATACAGAAGTGTTAGTCGCATCGCCTAGCAGGTCGAGGTTCTGGAGCATGAAAATTGGAAGTCACGATAGCCTGCAGGGACTGCTCTTTGCTTCCCGCCAAACCTCAACAAAAGGGTCAGTTCTCGGGGTCTGCATGGCGTGGGTACAGTGATTCAGGCCATTCATCACTGTAGACAATTAGAAATTTTGAGGCGCTATCCAGCCAAAACCCACAAAAACAATATTGTCCAAGGAAACAAAATACTTGACACAAATATCATGTGGCATCATCATCACGAAAGTAAAGACTATTAACTCGAAGTTCACGATATAACACCCCAGTCACTAGTCTTAGAAATCGCTAGACAAAGGATGCCTGGTGATTTCTTATGAGACAGTCCAATGGCAAGGCAAGCCCTTTCACTGGTGATGCACAGACATGGCATTCCCATTCAAGCTTATGGCAATTAACTGCAGCTTTTTGGAACCTTGTGTCACACATCAGAAAGAACAGACACAAGATCCCAAATGCTTCCTGTGGAATTTTCATGTTGCCATTGCCATGTGCTTCCAACGCGCCTTGCTTCACGCTTCAATGGTGGACCTCCTGCACACCTCAGATTACGAAGAACCATATTGCCTTCCACCGTCACCACCACCTCCTCTTCCTCCTCTGCCATGGCGACCCCTGCCCCACCCAGGCCCCCCTCCTCCCCGGGGCCCTTCATACTGACCGTGCTCAGTGAAAGAAGGGCCAAAGCCCCCCTGGCCACGCCCACCACCACCAACTCCACCATAATAGGACCCATCAACACCAGCAGCCCCACCATACGCCTGCCCTCCGTCTCCCTGCTCCCAGCCCCCTTCACCTGGACCTTGACCCTGGAACCAACCTCTCTGTCCCTGCCCCTGCCCTTGTCCCCACCCTCCCTGCTGGCTCTGCCCTTGCCCCTGTGCTGGTACCTGGCCTTGTGCCTGCCCTTGTAGCTGACCTTGTGCCTGCTGACCTCCCTGGGCCTGATTCCAGTTCTCCTCCCCCTGCTGCCCCTGCTTCCACCCAGTAACGCCCTGGCCTTGTCCCCAAGTCGCCTGCTGACCCTGCTCCCATGCTCCCTGTCCCTGCCCCTGCCCTTGTGATGCCACTCCCTGAACCTGACCTTGCCCTTCCTCTCCCCCTCCCTGTCCTTGCCCCTGATTATTCCCCTGTCCCTGCTCCCACCCTCCCTGTCTCTGCCCCTGCTGCCATTCCCCTTGCCCCTGCCCCTGTCCCTGTCCCTGCCATTGCTGTCCTTGCCCTTGTCCCTGCTGCCATCCCCCCTGCCCCCGCCCAGGGCCATGTCTCCATCCTCCTTCTCCCTGTCCCCAGCGCCCACCTCCTCCTCCCCTTCCATGCCTCCACCCCCCGCCACGCCCACGCCCCTGCTGCCACTGCCCTTCTCCTGGTCCCTGATTCCATTGCCCCTGGCCCCGCCCCTGATGCCACTGCCCCTGTCCCTGCTGCCACTCCCCTTGACCCTGTACGTCTCCCCCACCCTGCTGCCATTGCTTATCCCCTCGCCCCTGCTGCCACTGCCCCTCTCCCTGGCCTTGCTGCCATTGACCCTCTCCCTGCCCCTGCTGCCATCCTTGCCCCTGCTGCCACTGCCCATCCCCTTGTCCCTGCTGCCACCCTTCTTGGCCCGGCCCCTGCTGCCATCCTTGCCCCTGCCCCTGTCCCTGCCCTTGTTCCCGGCCCTGTCCTTGTTGCCACCCTTGCCCCTGCCCCTGCCCCTGCCCCTGCTGCCACGCCTGCTGGCCCTGCCCCTGTCCCTGCATCCAGCCTCCCTCCCCTTGTCCCTGATTCCACCCTTGTCCGGGCCCTTGCCATCGTCCCTGACCCTCCCATCCAGCCCCCCTTCCTGCTCCACCGGGCCCCTGTGTCCATCCCCCTTCTCCCCTGAACCCTTGAGGGCCTCTTGACCCGTCCCCACTTCCATACGCCTCTTGCAGCGGCACCTGCCGCTGCCCTTGCTGCTGCACCTGCTGCAGCTCCTGCTCCTGCTGCTGTGCCTGCTGCGGTAGCTGTGATTTCGGCAGAGAACCCCAAGCATCGCCCCCCCCACCTACAGGACCACCCCCTCCTGCAACCATGCCTGTTCCAACCCCCATTCTAGGCCCCGAGACCATGCCTGGTTGCGCAGGGATAGAAGCCCCAGCTTGAACAGCAGGGGGGGCGGAAGAAACAGGACTGGGGGCAGTGGTGGTTGTGATCTTCCAAACAGGGCGGGCAGGAGCAGGTGGAACAGAGGCCATAGGTGTGGGGCCAGGCATGGATGCAAGCTGATGCTGCTGCTGCTGCTGCTGCTGCTGCTGCAGTGGGTGAATAGGGGCAGGACCAAACCCAGCAGTGCCGCCTGCACCAGGAAGAGAGGCAGCAGTGGCAGGTGGGGCAGCAGGAGTAGACATAGCCGGCTGAGGGATGAATGGCTGAACAGCTGAGCTTGTACGGTCTTGAGAAGTCATTGCATGTGATTGCACTGCGGGATGCTGCTGCTGCTGCTGCTGCTGAGCACCGCCTTGCAAAGAGGTCAGAGCTGCAAGGGACGCGAGAGCGGGAGCTACTGCAGCAAGAGCAGACGCCAAGTTGCTTGGCAGACCGCCTGCCACCACTGCTGCAGCAGCTGCTGCAGCATCAGGAGCAACTGTGGGAGGGGCGATGGCAGGAGCATGGTGAGGAAGAGAAGCAGGAGTTGCTGCAGAAGGGGAGGGAGCAGCAGCCACAGCAGCAGCGGGTGGAGCAGCAGCCATGGCAGCAGGAGTTGGGGACGGAGCAGCAGCCGGGCCACCAGCATAGAAGCCAGGAGGGAGAGACGGCTCATGCTGCTGCTGCTGCTGCTGTGGCTGTGTTGGCTGCTCAAACTCAAACTCTGGCAAATCATCATCATCATCCATACCTCCTCCTCCTCCTCCTCCTCCTCCTCCTCCTCCTCCTCCTCCTCCTCCTCCCAATCTCCCACCAGCAGCACTACCACCTCTTCCCATACCCCCACCAGCACCCGGTTGCCTGGCATCACCATCATCCCATCCACGCCCCCTCCGCCTCCTCTCCTCTCTCCTCTCTCGACCCCCCCAACCTCCAGACGCAGGGGTCGGGGACAACGGCAGGCGCGGGGACCCAGCAGCCATGGGACCGGATTTAGGCGTGGCAGCAGGTGACATGGGAGGGCGGGAGCGAGGGGGAGGAGGAGTGTGCGGAACCCCTCCGTAGCCCCCGGCACCGCTCCCACTGCCGGCACCGCTGCTGCCAGAGCGACGCAGAGCTGAGGGCGGGGGCCCTTGGGCTGAGTGGAACGACCCGTATCCATGCTCCCTGCTGTACTCACGCTCCCGTTCCCGCTCCCGCTCCCTCTCCCTCTCCCGGTCTCTCTCTCGCCCGTACTCGCGCCCATGTGCAGGGGCATGCCGAAACCTTTCCGGCTTATCCTCCTGCCGATGTGCTGGAGGGTGCCCGTGTGAAGGCACGGCATCAGGTGAGGGGAACTTGGCTGGGGAATCCGAAGCAGCAGCCTTGGAGGAGTGAGTTGAAAGGCCGCGAGTGGCAGCCGCAGCTGCAGCAGCCGCCGCTGCCGCTGCTGAATCATCCACCTTAAAGCCGGACTCCCGCTTACTGACCTTGCTACTATACCCTGCAGGGATGGTGGCAGCAGCAGCAGCATCAGAACCAGCAGGAACAGCTTGGCTCGTGGCTGCAGATGCAGAGGCAGCAGCAGCAGCGGCAGCGGCGGCGGCAGCAGCAGCAGCTATAACCTGAGCTGTGCTTTTCCGCTGCACCAGCAGACCAAGCAGTCTCTGCCCCACTGCGGCTGCAGGAAGAGCGAGCACCCGCTCCCCCGCAGTCAGGGACGCGACTGCAGAAGAGGAGAACCTGAGAGAGGCAGAGCCAGGTGAGGGAGCGAGAGCAGAACCAGCACAAGGAGCTGCTGCAGACACTGCTTCTGAAGGGGTAAGTGCAGTCGCCTCTGGCCCTGCAGCTGCTGCTGCTGCTGATTCTGCAGCTGCTCCAGATGCTCCAGTGGTCACGATAGCAGTACCTGCTGGTTCGTTCTCCTGCTGCGAGACTACGCGACCCCCACTGGCCTCTCCCGCCGTGTCCGGGAGTGCAGGAGGCTCTGTGGCAGGGGGCGGGGTGGGCGTTGGGCCGGGTGGAGCATCAGCAGCAGGTGGTGGAGTGACGGCAGAGGTAGACATGGGTGTGTCGGCACCAGTGGCAGGGGCATCAGATGCAGTAGCAGTCACTGCTGCTGCTGGTTCTGATACGGCTGCTGCTGCTGTTGCTGCTGGTGCGGTTTCTGGTAATGTGGTGTCACCAGGGGTGGTGGTAATGGTGGTAAGAAGGCCCTCCCCTGCTGCAGTTGCTGTTGCCGCATCCCCTCCCCCTTCACTCATTCCTGGTGCCCCAGCCTCTTCCCCTGCTGCTTGCACACCAGTTGCTGCTTTCTCTTCTGCTGAAATCACTCCTCCTGCAGCATTGATTATGGCAGCAGCAAGAGCACCGCCAGCTGCTTCCGCCTCTCCTCCCTCCGCACCGGATCCTACTCCCACTGCATCTCCTCCCACCAGAACACTTCCTTCTGGCATCTCTCCTCCTGCTGTCTCTGCTGCAGGTTCTCCCTTCGTCACCGTTCCTGCTTCTCCTGCTTCCTCCTTCACAGCTTGCCCAGCAGCTGGTTCGCCCATTCCACCACTACTAGCTTCCACAGCCATTACCTCTCTGCCATTCTCCTCCTCCTTCACCTTAACCTCCTCCTTCACCTCGACCTCCTCCTTCGCCTTAACCTCCTCTTTCACCTTCTGCTCGTTCTCAACAGCTGCGCCCCCCTCACTGGCAGGACCAGCAGCAGCAGCAGCAGCAGCATTACCAGTACCAGCACCAGCCAAGCCAGTTACATCAGTACCAGAACCTGCAACAGAACCAACTACTGCAACAGCAGCAGCAGCGGGGGCAGCATCAGCAGCCACATCCGCAGCTCCAGGAAGAGCAGCAGGAGCAGCAGCGGTTGGGGCAGGGAGAGCGTGCTTAGGCAGGAAGCCATTGGTCCGGAGCAGGTTCTCCCCTTCACTCCCCACGGGCAGCAGGTAGAGCTCTGTGCCCTTGCATGGCTCTGCAAAGCCCACCCTGTTGCTCTCCAGGTACTGCTCCGCTGCCTGCTCCCATGGGGGCAGAGGTGGACATGAGGAGACAGGAGGAGGGGGGGAGAGGGGGAGGGGCGAGGGGAGGAGACGGCAAGGTGAGGGGAAGGTGAGGGGGAGGTGATGGGGAGGTGATGGGGAGGTTAGTGGGACGTGGAAGTGGAAGGAACAGAGGGGAGAATGGGGAGAGATTGCTGCTAGCATTGCTGCTAGCATTGCTGCTAGCATTGCTGCTAGCATTGCTGCTAGCATTGCTGCTAGGGATACGAAAAAAAGGGACGGGAGAGAGGTGTGCGAAGCGACACAGCGTAAGGAAACGAAGGAGAGAGTAGCCTGTAGCGACGTGACTAGGGAAGTCGGAAGGAGAACGAGGAAGAGGTGAGGAGGAGGAAGAGCAGAGGCTGGAGTGAGCTGACCTCATGAAGTGCGTCATCAGTAACATCCGGGCACAGTAGCACTAGGACCTGATGCCAGGAGCACAAGGGGAGGCGGGGAGAGGAGAGAAGGGAGAGAGGGGTGCGGGAAGGTGAGAATGTGAGAGAAAGGCGAGAGAGGAGCAGAGGGGAGGGGAGGGGTGGGAAGGGAGGCGAAAGAGAGTGACGAGTAAATGAGCCAAGCAACGCAGCAAGCGAGCAAACAAGGAGATGACAGCGCAGACACACTTGACAAAACCATGCGGCGGCACAGGCAGAGCTGCAGGATGAACAGTCCATGAAGTGCCAGGGCAGAGCATGAATCGACTGCACGCAAGTACCCCTCGCACCACTTGACTTGACTTGACTTGACTCTACTAGACTAGACTAGACGATGCATGCACGCACCATGACGGTGCGGGAGCGGGCGGTGCGCAGGGCGGAGAGGAACGTGGCAAAGTCAGACATCTTGACGCGCCCCTTCACCTCCACCACCGCCTCAAACCGACCCACGTCCACTGCGATGTCGCCGCTGGTGATGGGGCAGAAAAGGGAGAAGGGCGGGAGATGGGAGGGGTGGAGGAAAAAAGGGAACTGGAACAGTTTTGAGGGGGCTCAATCACTGAGGCGCTTTTTGAGGCGCCTTGGTTTTTCGTGAGGCGCTGTTCTAGGCGCCTCAGAAGCCAGACATCTTGACGCGTCCCTTCACCTGCACCACTACCTCGAACCAACCCGCGTTCACCGCACTGTCGCCGCTGGTGATGGGGGTGACGTGAAGAAAGTGTGTGACAGGCGCAAGAAGAGCGGGAGATGAGCATGCAATGGGAGAGATCAAATGGTGTAGAGCCACGTAGCGCACTGTTACAGTGGAGAGATCGACTGAAGAACAAGAGGCGGGGGAAGGTTGAAAGGATGTGTGCCGTGTCATCCCCCCCCTTCCACCCCTCGTGCACCTAACATCGCACCCCATTTCAACTCGTACCTGACTCGGAACGCGCGGATGGGGCACATGCGGGACGACGTGACTTGCAGCGCCCCCTCCCATATGTCCTGCCCCACAGCCAGAGCCTTCTCCTCCTCCTCTGCCTGCGACCATACCTCCTCCACCGCACCCTCCCCCACAGCCCCTCCCCACAACCCTACTGCCCCTTCCAAACCGCCCCTCTCCTTCTCCTTCTCCTTCTCCCTCTCCTTCTCCCTCTCCCTCTCCTTCGCTGCCACCGCCCCTTCAATTGCCTTCTCCCCTCCCCCTCCTCCCAACTTCCCTTCTGTTCTCTCCTGCTCCTTCCCCCCCTTTCCTTCTGTGCTCCTCCTCCGCCCTCCTCCTCCCCCTCCTCCCTCACCATCCCCCCTCCCCTCCTTACTCTCCTCCTTCACCTCCCTCCCATACCGCCCACCATGCACCTTCTCCCCATCCGCACCCAATGACCCTGTCTTACTCAGGATCCTTGCACCACCCCCACCACCCCCACTTGCTCCTCTCGCCTCCGCTCCCACTCGTGCCTTGCCGCCTCTCTCTCTCCCCTCCCTCCCCTCCCCTGACCCTGACCTGTCTCTGCCTGTGACTCGTGCAATCAACTCCCCAATCCCTTCCTCCTCCATTCCACCCCCACCCAAACCACCCATAGTGCTAAAACCCCTGTGCCGGGTTGCTTCAACGGCCTGCCTCTTCCCTCCTCCCCGCTCCTCCTCGTCCCCCTCATACTTATCCCCCTCCTCGTCCCCATCCCCTCCCCCACCACCCCTCATGGCACTCCATTTCTCCCAACTCAGAATCTCACCACTCCCCTTCCCCTCCCCATCCGTCTCCCGCTCCCTCTTCACACCACCCCCACTCTCACCTCTCTCCCTCTCCTTCCTCCCACCATTCGCCCCGGCCCCATCCCCCTCCCCTTTCCCCTCCACGCCACTCCCGCCCCTCCCCGCCCCTCCTCCTCACCCTTCCCCCCTCGCTTCCCCCCACCCGACCCCACCGCAGCCACCGCGGCAGCCGAAACCTCCTCAGCAAGCGAGGGCAACTCCACTTCCACCTCGCCCTTGTGCGTCTTCTTCACTACTCTCATCAACGCGTCCGAGTCCTCCTCAGTCAGAACCGTCTGCTCCGCATGCTCCTGGTACTTGGCCTCGCGCCACTGGGACAGCTCCCTAGACGCCAGCTGCTCCGCACTCATCTGGCAGAGCTCCCTGGGGGGGAGGTCCCCTGAGAGCACCCGAGCGCGGAGCTCTGGGTTGCTGGGGTCCTTGAGGTTGAAGAGGAGGGAGCGAGCGCGGTCGCGGTACTTCTTGGTCACACCGCGGAACAGCCGGAAGAGCTCGTCTTCGATCGTGGCTGCAAGGCCGTCGGCTTTGGCCCGCTGTGCTGGAGGGAGGGAGGCTGGGGAGAGGGCGGGCGCGGGTGGGGGGGTGGTGGTGGTGGAGGGGACAGGTGGGGTGGATGGTGAGGATGGGACGATGGCTGTTGACAGTGCTGGTGATGGTGATGGTGGTGGTGCTGCTGCTGCTGCTGCTGCTGCTGCTGCTGCTGCTGCTGCTGGTGTTAGGGCTCCTAAAGGTGTTGCCACTGGTGGTGATGCCACGACTGCCAGGGCTGGTGTTGATGTAACTGCCACTCCTGCTGCTGCTGCTGGAGGTGCTGGTGCTGGTGCTACTATTGGTGGTGCTGCTGCTGGTGCTGGTGCCGCTGGTGCTGGTGCTGGTGCCGCTGGTGCTGGTGCTGGTGCCGGTGCCGGTGCTGGTGCTGGTGCTGGTGCTGGTGCTGACGGTACTGGTGCCGGTGCTGCTGGTTGTGGGACTGCTGCTGCAGGTGCTTCTGGTGCTGCTGCCGCTGCTGCTGCTGCTGCGGCTGGCAGCGGTTCTGGCGGTGCTGGCGAAGCTGCACCACCTACTACCAGAGGCGCAGCAGCACCAGCCGTCCCTCCCTCCGTCTCTCCTGGCACAACCTCCATCACATCCTCATCCACCTCCCCCCCCTGTACTCCCACCACTCCCCCCTCTCCACCCTCCTCTTTCCCCACCCCCGCATCCTTCATCTCCACATCCCCCCCTGCTGCCTCTCCTTCCTGCGCCGATACTCCTCCATCCACCCCACCTCGGTCCTCGTTATTAGCTTCCCCGTTACTGGGTCCAGTCTCCCCCTCTCCACCCTCTGCCACAGGCCCAGCCCCAGCAGTGAACACCTCAACCACATCCTCATCCGCCTCTGCTGCACTTGCCTGCTCCGCTCCTCCCTCCTCTCCCACGCCCTTTGGCCCCCTCTCCTCTCCTCCCTCCTCTTTCCCCTCCTGTGCACCAATTACAACACCGCTGGCCTCCCCCCCATCACTTGCAATCTTCTCGTTCACCTCCCCACCCTTCACCTCCCCATCAGTCACCTCCACCACATCGTCGTCCATCTCTTCAGCCTTGACTGCCCCCGCTTGGTTTCCTCCCATCTCCTCCTCCTCCGTAACTGCTGCACGACCACTGCGCTCCTCATTGCTCCCATCTGCTGCAACGGCTGCTGCTGCTGCTTCTGCTGCTGCTGCTTCTGCTGCTGCTGCTTCTGCTGCTGCTGCTTCTGCTGGTGCTGCTTCTGCTGGTACTACTTCTGCTGGTGCTGCTCCTTCTGCACTTGCCACAATAGCTGCAGCAGCAGCGTCTACTCCTTCTGCCATCACAGCATCCCCCATCACCTCTTCTGCAGCAGCTGCTTCTGCCCCACCCGCGTCCACCACAACCGTTTCTGTCACACCCTCCTCCTTCACAACCGCTTCTGTAACCATCGCTTCAATCACAGGCTCCGGCTTCAGCCCAGGCTCCCCTGCATCCACTCCTGCAGGAGCAGGAGCAGCAGAAACAGCCTCAGCAGCAGCAGCAGCCGCACCCGGGACTGCTTGATTGATAGCAGCATCCCTAGAACCATCCTCAGCAGCCTCAACCGCTGCCTCCCCTGCTGCATCCGCTGCTGGCTGCACTGGACTGTCAGCTGCAGCAACCCCACCAAGAATCTTGGAACCGTGGATGGGAGCAGCAGCAGACTCAGAAGCAGCAGCAGCAGCAGCAGCAGCAGCAGCAGCAGGAACAGCAGCATCCGGAGCAGCAGCTGCAGCAACGGCGTCGGCAGCTGCATTAGGAAGAATTGCTTCGGAAACCGGCGCGGGAGCAACCACAGTAGCACTAGTGGGGGGCTCAAAAGCGTGCACAGGCATGGCGTCTCCAGGGATAGCAGCAGCGATGCTAGCACTAGTTTCTCCTACACCAACATTTATCTCCCCTTTCTCTTCCTCCTTCACCTTCTCCTCTCCATCCCTCATCTTCACCTCTTCACCAGGCGCAGACTCAGCAGCCTTTTCGTCGCCTGCTTCCGTCTTCACACTCGCACCTGCTGCCCCATCTCCATCCACCTTGCCATCTATGGTCAAAACAGCAGCCGGTGCAGGAAGCAACTTCACCTCTTCTCCCTCCTTCCTCCTAGCCCCCTCTAACTGCCTGACGCTTCCTGGCTCCTCTTTCGCTCCGATTTCTCTCTTCGAAGCAGCCGCAGCAGCCGCAGCAGCAGCACTAGCATCAGCAGCCGCAGCCGCAGCAGCAGAAGCAGCAGCCATTTCCAGCAAGCCGATGCAGAGAGCAGCAGCAACAGAGTCCCTAAACCGCTGCCGTGTCGCAATATCCGACGGGGAACCAGTCATGGCACCACCAATCCCCCCGCCACCCCCACTACCACCTCTCGCAATTACCATGGAACCCCCACCCCCACCCCCACCCCCTCCTCCTCCTCCTCCTCCTCTCGGACTGCTACCCACCATCCCTCCTCCCGCCCGTCCCCCTCCTCCTCCCGCCCCCCCTGCTGCCCCTGCCCCGGCCTTCTCCTGCCCTCTCGCCCGCGCCCCTGCCTGCCCTGCAGAGTTCCTCCGCTGCCCCGGCCCTTTCACAGGGGCGGAGCGCGGAGACGCAGGCAACGCTGCTCCCCCTGCTGCTGCGGCGGCGGCTGCTGCTGCTGCTGAGCCGCCAGAGGCGGAGCGAGAGAGGGCGCCAAGGGGGAAGGCGTGTGCTGCTCCTGTCGGTGCTGGCCCGGAGTTGCCACTGCCAACACGCATGCGCGAGTGGTGCTGGTAGTACGCCTTGGTGTGGGGCTGAGGGGGGCCCTGCCCGTCGTCCTGCCCAACCTGCTGCTGCTGCTGCTGCTGCTGCAGGAGATATTGCTGCTGCTGCAGGTTCAGCCTCCCTAGACCAGCACCAGAACCCCCAACACCACCACCGGCTGCTGCTGCTGCCGCTGCAGCTGCTGTGCCTTGCCGGGTGCGCATCGAAGTCTTCGCTGTTGCTCCCTTCCCCGCCACGCCCTGCCCTGATCGACTCGCCCCCCCTGCTGCTGCTGCTGCCCCTGCCGCTGCTGCTGCTGCGCCGCTTCTTCCTGCCCCAGGAGCAGCGGCAGGCGGCACTGCAGCCATCACGCCACCTGGCACAGCACCTGGGACGGCACCTGGAACACCTGGCAAAACACCTGGCGAAAAGCCTGGAGCAGCACCAGGAGCGGGCGGCGCTAGACCAGGGGCAACAGAGCCCGCAAACGAAGGGAGAGGCGGGATGGCGAAAGGGGACAGCTGTGGCCTGCCATAGAAAAGGGGCACGCGGAGGAGGGGGATGGGGTTCGCACCAGCAGGCACCACAGAGGCCGCGGCTACACCAATGGTGGTGGCAGTGATTGTGCTGGCTATGCTGGTAGCAGTAGGTGAAGGAGCAGAAGTCGGTACTGGCAGAGTTACTGCCACCAGGTGAGGCACAGACCCTGCCACCGCTGCTCCTGCTGTGGCTGTGCTTCCACCTGCTGCTGCTGCTGCAGCCGCGCCAGGAGCAGCAACCACAGCAGCAGCGAGAGCGGAGGGCGCGAGGGTCTTTTCTCCGTTCCTGTCCGCTGCCGCTGCACCGCACGGCGCCAGGGTGGGAGAGACAGCAGCGGACGCAACACCTGTAGCAGGCTGAACGGCAGGGACAGCAAGAGAGGCGGGTGGGATGCCAGCAGAAGCTGTGGAGGGAGACGAGCCCTGGGGTTCAAGCCGTGCTTGCTTCGCTGCTGGGGCAAGCAGCCCAGGGTCTACCCCCTCTATCCCTGCTCCGCCCATAACAGCAGCAGCAGAAACGGCATCCATCCCCGGGGATATACCCATCATGTCAGTAGCAGAGCGCTTGAGAGAGCCTTTGTCCCCCGCAGCAGCAGCAGCAGCAGCTGCTGCTGCTGCTGCTACGGCTGCTGCTGCTGCAGCTGATGCGGCTGCAGGGTCACTGAATGGGTGCACGTGGTGTGGAAGCGGCGTGCGAGTGGGGGAGAGCGCTGTATCATCAGGAAGGGCAGCGGAGGCAGCAGCAGCCGCAACAGCGTCGTACACAGAGAATGGCTGCCCTGGCTCTACTTGCTGCTGCTCCTGCTGCTGCTGCTGCTGCTGCTGCTGCTGCTGCTGCTGCTGCTGCTGCTGCTGCTGCTCCTGCTGCTGCTGCTGCTGCTGCTGCTGCTGCTGCTGCTGCTGCTGTGCCTCCTGTAGCTGCTGTTGCTGATGATGCTGCTGCAGCTGGTACTGCAGAAGTTGGCCCCCTGCCAGGACGTTATGTGCATCGCCATTCGCGTCTAGGTTCGCTGAACCTGCAGCCAGAGCTGCCGCATCAGCAACAGCAGGTACGTCCCCTCCTGGTTCTGCCAAGCCCGTGCCATCAGCAGCACCAATAGCCGCAGCAGCAGCAGCAGCAGCAGCAGCAGACGCAGACGCAGCATCACCACTACCAGGAGCAGCCGCAGCAGCAGCAGCATTCGTGGCTGGGACCACAGTCATTCCCTCCAGTCCGGCTTCCCATCCCTCCAGCACATGGTACATGCTAAACTCTGCCCCTTCCATGCCTTCCCCCATACCCATCCCCATGCCCATACCCATGCCCTCGACCTCCCCAATCCCCATACCCATATCCGCTCCCAACCCTACTGCCAACCCACCCATCCCTCCTTGCCCCGCTTCACCATCTCCCCCGCCCGTTACCCCTCCTGCCTGCTCCTCTGCATAACCCCTATCCTCTTCCTCCTCGTCCTCCTCCTCCTCCTCCTCCTCCCCCTCTTCTTCCTCCCCCGTTGCAGCCCCCCCCTCTTGCAGCCGCTGCAGCTTCTGTGCCTCGCCACGTGTCAGCCTGCGACTGGCTGCCTGCCCCGCTGCAGAGTGGCTGCCTGGGACCTCGGGATTGTCGGCGTCAGAAGCGGCGTCTGATTGGCCGCCGTCTGAGAGAGAGGCCTGGGGAGGGCGAGGGAGCGCGAGAGAGGAAGAGGGGGAGAGGGGGAGAGGGAAACGGAGTGGAAAGGAAGGTGCAGTGGGTAGTTGACGGAAGGGAGAGCAAACGGTGAAGAGGAGTAAGGAGAATAGGATGAAAGGAGGAAGGCGCATGGTAACGTGACAGCCACCAAGCATTGTGCACGCAAAACAAATAACCGAAGCAAGCCAACAAGCCTACAAGCCTACAAGCCTACGCTAAGACGAATCCTGGGGCGCACGTCGTGCGTCCATGTGACTCGTAACTTGCAGATAGCACTCACTCCTCCACGCTAGATCGAGCCAATTACAAACTTGGCGTCCCCTTCCACCTGTCTCTCGGAGAGACTCACTCCATAGCAGCCCAACAACCCATACCCTCTCCTTCCACTCCTCTCTCCCCATCCCCTCCTTTCTTCCAGCACGAGGAGACGCGTGGGCCAGCACCAGTGTTGCCGGCACGAGCACCTCATGTGTACCCCGTGCAGGCACTGCTGCCTAGACCACACAGGGTGCAGTGCGGTGTGGTGCAGTGCGGTGTGGCCATCGGACAAGTGCAACGGGCGTTGTGCGCCAATGCCACGGCAGGCAGGCAAGCAGGCACAGTAAGGCACTGCCGTTTACACAAGTGTGCCCTGCGAGCAGCTTCCAAGTGGCCAAACCAAGAAGCCGCAAGTAAGCCAACGAAGCCTAGCAAAGCCTGCAAGACAGAGGATCTAGTTGGCGCTGCGAAAAGTACCAAACCTTGCAGTGCGAGGCCCTTCCAATGCACGACCACGAGGCGGCGGATGTGACAAGTGCTCTCACCAAAACCACTGCTACAACAAGGACATTCCGCTTCATCCAGACCACCACACACCACACCATGCCGGTTCTATGCCAGCGGCAACCTCTTTCTCCTGTTCCATAACATTTCTCTGCCCCTGAACGTTAAACCCTGATACCTGGCTGGATACGCGTTATGACCACCTCTTTGCCCCCGTATCACACGTCCACTCACTCATCTTCTCCCCTCACAACCTCGCGCACCCGCCACTCTCCCCCCACCCCCCTATTTGCTCTCGCCACGTTCCCACGTTTCGCATCATCCCCTTCTTGTCTTCCCCCCACCCGCGCGCCTATCTATCCCCTCCCCGTCTTATGCCCTCCAGTCCCCCCCAGCCCTCACCTTCTGATTCGACTTGCGCCTCGCCCGTTTCTCCCCGGCCGACACAGACCCCGCGCGCCCATTTCCCCCCTCCCCCTCCTCCCCCTTCCCCCCTCCCCGCCTCTTACGCTCCCTTCCCCGCAACTTACCTTCTGATTCGGCTTGCGCCTCGCCCGTTTCTTGCCGGGCGACACCGCCACTCCCGCGCCCGCCACCACGCCCGCCGCTAACGCCGCCGCCGCCGCCGCTGCCGCAGCCGCGGACGCAGCGGCGGCGGCGCTGTCGTCGCCCCCCGCGACGATCGCCTGCGCGGCTGCGCGACAGGGCTCGCAGAAGTACTCGCCCATTCCCGCCGCCTCCTGCAGACGACCATGCGACGAGGAGGATCGCACGCAGAGGGAAAGGAAGGAGGGGGGTGAGGGCGGGGGGGGGTTGGGGGGGGAAGAAGGGGGGGAGAGGGGGCGGGGGAGAAGAGGGGGAGAGGAGAGAAGGGGGAAAAAGGGGGGACGAGTCTGAGAGGACGATCCGGAGAAGCGGATGGGGTAAGCGCAACGCTGCATACACTCGCCGTTGCGCGCTTCCTTCCTGACGATTCTGAGGGGGTGACGAACATCGCGGGGTAGGGGACGTGAGAGGTGAGCGCGTGGCGCGTGCGGCGAGCTGCCTGTCCGCGTAACACGCTGCGAACGAGTCCCCAGCCCGTCGACCAGAACGCATATCGTACGGCTGCGGGGCGAGCGCACGAGAGAGGATCTGGGATACGGATCTGTCCCGTCTCGCGACGCTGCGATCATATGGATTTTTTCTTCAGTGCCCACAGGGGATTTCATCCGCGTAGAATTCCTTGCGAGGGAGATCTGCGGCGGCAAGTGCCGATGAACACCATGAAACCGCTAGAGACGCACAGGCGGCAGGAGCCTGACTGCGACATCGCACATGTGGCGTGTGCGGCACGTCAAGCGCCTGGCCAAAGCGGCGCCGGCGGCGCAGCAGGCATAAGCGGAGCGGAGTCATCCCTAATGGCGGAACCCTAAAACACGCGGTCTGCGCGATTGGCGGAGGCGGAAAGACGAAGAAAGGGCATGTGCCAGCAGTTTCCGACGCGGGAAGACGAACGACAGCGTTGCAGAAAAGAGCTCAAGAAATGGAGCACGGCGCGGAGAACCGAGAAAGATCGCAGACGACGGCAAACGGCGGCAAACGGCGGCATGGAGGCAACGAGGCAACGGAAACGACGGAGGCGGCGGCGGAGGCGATGGAAGCGATGGACACCTGGCATGGACACACGCGGAGTACGTTTGTAGGCCCAAAAACTTAACCTAGCCCACTAACGAAAGGCGCCACTAACACAAGCACTAACACTAAACAAGCAGGACTAAAGCGGGAGTTTCCGGTTGCTGACTTTTTCGGAAATGCCGATGCAGGCGCCATGGCACCACTCGAAGCAGTGCGCGCTCTTGTTCTTGGCGTCGCACGCGATCATGAAGCGCCCCTTCTTGTACGGCTGCCGGCACGCGCAGTAGTGCTTCGACGGCAGCTCGATGCACTCGTCGCGAAGCTTCGCGGGGAGACGAATCTCGCGCACGGGGCGCCCCTCCCGCCCCATCGCGCGTCGCCCTACGGGTGAGTTAAGAATAGCGAGATTACAGATTACTGCTGCCTACGAGAACCAAACGCGCTCTCCGTGCACGCGTTTTCCGTTCGTCCGGACCAGATTTGGATTCTCAGACTGAAGATCCATCGGATCTTCGCGCAACGAGTTCCATAAGTCGCGAGTGTTCCTTGATCGTCAGTGGAAATCGGGAAACGGTAGCCCCAAAATCGACGGCCGTGCAGAAAATGGTTTTAAGCCAAAACCCTCGCCAAGAAACCCTAAGGAAGGGTGAACGCGGGAAATTAGCATGCGATGTGTGTGGACTGAAGGTATTTGGAAAATATACGACTAGGAGGCGCTGTTAGTAAGAGCAGACAGCCTGCAAGCTGCAATGGAGCATGCTTGTGACGAGAGGGAAAAGACCTGAAAGTGCAGATGGGGGAAGCCTTGAGGGAAGAGACCTGGCTAGGAGCCTAGGATGAAAGGGTGGTGCGGGGAGGAGGTGGGGCGTCTAGCAAGGACGCGTTCCAGGATCGATGCAAACTTGGGGTGTGGGGAGGGGGGGGGTAGGAGATTGTCTTCCGCCCCTAATATCAGTTCAACAGTGGGTGGGGGAGGCTGGTTGCAACTTGGCTCTCCCTTACACTCACTGGTCAGGGGTGTAGGTTTTCCGTGCCTAAACGACGGTAAACTACTTTCTGACTCATCATGGCTTTTAGCCTAGGGTCTCCAACTTCAGAGCTTCTGCCTGATTTTTGAAGTTGACCCGGAACCCGGAACGCGCCCTCCAGGATGATGCGGAGGGAGAAAGGTGATGGGAGAGGGGGAAAGTAGGGCGAGACGGAAAAGGGGGGAGCTTTGATGTCACTCATCAGGTGAAATAAAACGACACTCCAACACTCGGTGGTACGCGGTTCTTGTGTAGCCAAATTCTGGGCTATGCTATCAATACATACCGAAGAGTCACACCTCCCACCCACCACTGCATTCGCCGTCACGCCCCTGCTGTGCTGTCGTGTTTGCTGTGCTGTGAGTAACGAAGACTCTCAGGGTTCCCTCCGTCTGCGTATTTGAAAAACGTTTGCTACTCTATTAGGGTAGTAAATAAAATCAGGAACAACTTACCTCGTATATCTACTTGCCCTGCCCCGAAGAAGCCTCAAGCACTTTCTTCAGCGAATGGGATGAGTGGCTGGCGAGTGTGATGTGCTTGAGGTCTTCGAGTGGTGAACCCAGCAACCTGTTACGTGAACACCTTCTGTTATGATTTAGGAAGTGTCAATGTACTATAACGTGAGCATACAAGGTCGCAATTGCAATGAATGCACGAGGTAATATAGGGGTTGGTGTACTAGGGCGATAACCTCGGAACGTGGGTAGGTTCTGCAATGTGGCGACAGTGCCGGACGCGACTCGGGAAAGGGTTGGGCCGATAAATGAGGCCGAACGTGACGAGTCGAGGACTTCGCGTGTACGCACTAGCGTACAACTCAGTAAGGAATGGAAATTCCTTACACCTTCTTTCCAAAAAATAATTAGGATATGAAATAGAAGGAAACGGACGTGAATGAAAGCAATACTTTGTTTGATGTGTAGCATGGCTTACCTTGCTACATTGTCTGAGTTATGTTCGCCTCTCATATCTGTTGATGTATTTGGTTCACTGCTTGCACATAATTTTACTTGTTATTGCTGACCAAGTGATTTATTTATTTTTTTAACATCTAATTCTGCACGCTTCTCATTGTCAACTTACACATATATTGATATGTAGAAGTTCTAGGCTAGATAGTTGTATGTTGTTAGAGGGTAAAACCATAACGCATATATCCCCCTTGTTCCATTTGTATTCAATCATTAATTCTAGTTAACATGGTATCATGAGAAGGTAGGTCCACCCATCCGCTTCTGCCTCGCGCCCTAACCTACCGCGCCCTAACATACCGCGCCTCGCTAGCCCCTCGCGCCCTCGCCGCCCCGCGCGCCCTCGTCAGCCCCTCGTGCCCTAGCTAGCTCTTCGCGCCTTAGCAAGCCCCTCGCGCCTTAGCGGGCCCCTAGCGCCATCGTCGACCCCTCGCGCCGTCTCCAGCCCCTCGTGCCCTGGCTGGCCCCTCGAGCCGTAGCCGGCCCCTCAAGCTGTAGCCGGCCCCTCGAGCCCCAACTGGCCCATCGCGCCCCAACCGGCCCCTCGTGCCCTAGCCAGCCCCATGCGTCGTAGCCGGCCTCTCGCGCTCTAGTCGGCCCCTCTCGCCCCTACCGGCACCTCGCCCCTACCGGCCCCTCGCGTTCTAGCCCGCCCCTCGCGCCTTAGCGGGCCCCTCCCGCCCTGGTCAGCCCCTTGCGCCCTAGCCGGCCCCTTGCGCCCTAGCTGGTTCCTCGCGCCTTAGCGCCCCCCCCCCCCCCCACCCCTCGCGCCCACGCCGGCCCCTCGCGCCTTCGCCGGCCCCTTGCGCCTTCGCCGGCCCCTTGCGCCCGAGCCGGCCCATTGAGCCCGAGCCGGCACCTTGCACCCTCTGGGGGTGCTGGAGTGGAGTGTTCTGGAGGTGACCGTGGTGCAGCTCGTGGTACAGGTGTCCGCGTAGAGCAGTAGAAGCCGCAGTCGTCGCCGGTGTCCGCCCTTCGCTTGCTCGGCCTTCCCTCCCCCGACCGCTCGCCCACGCCTCCTTCTCTTCCTGTCCACGGTCCTGTGTTTCCTCCGTCGGACTCGTCTCCGGCCCCTTTCCCACCTCGTTCTCCTCTTGTTTCTCCTCCTCTGTCTCCTGACCGGACGCCCCTGTCTCACGTCTGGTCTCACCGTCCCTCTCGTGCTCGTCTTGTCTCTCTTGTTCAGCGTTCGCACCCCATGTTGCTTCGTTCCCACGCGTCTCGTCCTCCCCTCCTGCCTTCGCCTCCTCCGTCGTCGCTCGCTGTCATGCCTCCACCTCTGTCTAACTACCTTCGTGTTGCTTGTCCTCTTGTTTCTCGAGTCCTTGCCTCCCTCGTTACCGACCCGTCTGTTCCTCTCTCGCATCTTGACGCTCTTGTCGTTGCTGTCGCTGACTTCGCCTCTACCCGCCGTCTCGACTACGCCACTGCTCTGGTCTCCAACCCTGCCCGTCCTCCATCTGTCGGGGGTGCTCCTGCCCTTGGCAATGACGTCCTAGAGGACAGGCTGTACGAGCTTGCTTACTTTTGTTGAGGCTGCTCCCCATCTCTTTTCCATGCTGCTAGTCCCTGAGGGTGACCCACACGCCTTTGACATCCCGACCCCTCGCACCTACGCTGAGGCCACCTCGGGACCCTGGGTGTCTCAGTGGATAGCTGCCATAGAGCGGGAGATGTCATCTTGGAGATCCACCGGCACCTACGTCGACGCTGTTCCCCCACCTGGGGTGAATGTAGTCGATGGCCACTGGCTCTTCAAGGTGAAGCGCCCCCCTGGAGAGCCGTCTGTGTTCAAGGCGCGCTACGTGGCTAGAAGTTTCAGTCAGCGAGAGGGGGTGGACTTCTTTCAGACCTTCGCCCCGACCCCAAAGATGACTACTCTTTGGGCGCTGCTACACTTAGTAGCACAGTTTGACTACGAGCTTCACTCCCTCGACTTCTCCACTGCTTTCCTTCAGGGCAGCCTACATGAGCAGGTCTACCTGCGCCGCCCTTAGAGCTTCTCCGGTACTTTCCCTCCTGGGACCCAGTGGCTCCTCCGGCGCCCCGTATACAGCTTGCGACAGGCGCCCCGTGAGTGGCACGACACGCTGCGTGCCACGGTAGCTGACCTGCAGTTCTTTCCGTCCTCTGCTAACCCTTCGCTCTTCGTTCGGCTGAGCTGCTCAGGTGGCACACCTGCACTGACCTGGGAGAGCTGCGCCGCTACCTTGGCCTGCAGATCTCCAAGGACAGAGCAGCGCGCACCATCACTCTTACACAGTCACACTTTCTGTGCCAAGTCCTACAGAGGTTCGTTCTTCAGTTCTCCTCCGCACAACCCACACCTCTGCCGGTAGACCACAGGCTCTCAGCTCCAGTTCCCGAGGAGTCAGCAGTGCCCAGTGGTCCTTACGCAGAGCTCGTGGGTTTCCTCATTTACCTGATGACTTGCACTCGCCCAGATCTCGCATACCCCCTCAGCATCCTGGCCCTCTTTGTGGCCACACGCATACACCGACCACAGCACTGGTCGGCCGCTAAGAGGGTTTTGCGTTATCTTGCAAGTACATCGAGCATGAGGCTAGTGCAAGGAGGACGCAGGCAAGTGGTCCTTACTGGGCACACAGACGCTTCTTGGGCAAACGACGCTGAGACACTCCGGTCCTCCCAGGGCTACTGCTTCAGCCTTGGTTCTGGTGCCATCCCTCAACACGTCTACCTGCGCCGCCCTCAGAGCTTCACCTGTACTTTACCTCTTGGGAACCAGTGGCTCCTCCGGCGCCCTGTCTACGGCTTGCGACAGGCACCGCCTTTGATTTGCTCTTGTCTTGTTTGTACCCTTGCTAACTGGTCTTTGGACCCCTGCCTCAGAGGTTGGACTAGTAGTGCCACCTTGTGTTGTGTGTTTCTTGCTCAGCACTTCCCCTTCTCTAGCCTAGGGGGTGTGTCAACTTATACATATGTTGATATGTAAAAGTTATAGGCTGGATAGTTGTATGTTGTTAGAGGGTACAACCTGAACGCATATATCCCCCTTGTTCGACTTGTATTCAATCATTCGTTCTAGTAACACTCATCTAAGCGCACAGTAAAGCATTTCCGTCCTGCACCTCTGACACGCCTTTAGTTGAACCACGCTGCCATGCATGGTTCACTTCGGTGCAATGCAAGTGGACATGATCAAAACACGATTGCGATAAAAATCGCATCGCAGTGGGGGCGATGTTATAAAAAGCGATGCAACGCATCACGCAACTAAAAAAATTGGGAACTGTAAATCACACATTGTGTTTGGAGTGCGATGAAAAATAAATACGCAAGCGATGATTCTAAAAATAGCGCGATGCGACAGAAAATCACATCACTTTCCAGCAGGGCCTCAGATTCGTTTTGGGCCATGCTGATCGCTCAGGGTCCCCCCTTCGTTTCAGGCCTTGCAAAAAAAATTACACTGATCAATCAGGCTGTTGTATAAATTTTGCGCTGAATAAACAGGGTCGACTATAGAAAACACGCTGTTTAAAAACCGATGGCAAAATAGCAGAGTGGGGCCAAAACCTGGCAAAAAAATGAAACGTCCCAGTGCCCCAAAATTTGAGTGGGTGAAAAAAAAGTCCCAAAACCTGGCAAAAAAACGAAACGTCCCAGTGCCCCGAAATTTGTAACTGTCCAAAAATAAAAAGGGGATTGCACAGATCCTATTGGTTGTGCGAGAGTACTAGCCAATGTGGGCTTGAGGAAAAAAAAATTCACAGCCTGGCGCGTCGTGCAGCCCCCCTGCGACGTTTGTCGCAGACCACGTGGGCCTCGGCTTTTTCTGCAGGGGGGTTCAAGAGGGACCCTCCTCTGCTATTCCTGTTTTTCGTGCATTCCCCAGGCAAAAATCCAGTGGGGCCCCACTTGATGACCAAGTGGGGCCCGCTTTGACATGGCAAAATCGCGTGCCATGTCGTGCAGCACACAACGCACGACGCGAAACAAAATTCGTACGGTACAGTTATCAAAGTTAACGAATGAGTAGAATCATGACATACAAGAGAATATAACCGAGTGGGTTGTACTCTCTAAGTCACAACCCTGTGTAGTCTATAACAACATGCAAGGATATGTTTGACACATCCCCTAGACTGGATAGGGACCGTGCTTGATGAGAGATAAGCAGCTCAGGGTTGCACTACTAGTCTAGCCTCTGAGGCAAGGGTCTAAGGACCAATCAAACGAGTACAAACAAGGCAAGAGCAAGACCAAGGCGGCACTACTAGTCTGGCCACTTGGAAGAGGCCACAAGGCTAGTCAGGGTAATACAGTGGCGGATTAAATTGCCTGGATGTTTAACACTTTGAAACGTATCGCTATGCCACACATGTTTCGAAAATAGTAACACCCGTTTTTTGCCATTCCGTTACAAGGTTTCCGAGTTCTGCTTCAACCGTTTCTTGCTTGGCGCGATTGTGACACAACCTGAAAGTGGGGTTGAAATTTACTCCTCGACTATCGATGCGGACATTTCCAACCGAGCGGAAGAGTAGATCTATTTTCCCCCGTCACTCAGTGTGTACATCGTCACGCACAACAGTTGCTGGCTTAGGAGTTAGTCCGGAAGCGAGCCTACGACCGCATCGCCATGAAGCCGTTAACTGAGCAGAAGCGCGCGCGAATCATAAGCATGTTGCGTGCGGGGCATTCGACTAGGAAAATAGGCAAAGTTCTTGGAATAGGCAAGAGCACCGTGCACGATTACAGTTTGAAAGTGGCTGCCGAGACTAGTCTCGAGGAGGTGCGACCTACGATGCCTTCGGCCGGCCGCCCCCGCTTAATCACTACCCGTCTCCAGCGCGGAATAATACGCGCGATTACAAGCGGCGAGGCGAAAAGCTCTGTAGAAGCGGCAAATATGTTGTTGGAGAAGCACGGTCTCGCCGTAGACTCGAAGACGGTCCGGAACTCATTACGATCCGCGGGGCCGATCGCCGCGCATCAGCCCAAGAAACCCAGGCTCTCACCGAAAAACATCCGAGATCGTCTCGACTTCGCGCGGTCGCATGCCGACTGGACGCTGGAGGACTGGAAGCGGGTGATTTGGTCTGACGAGACAAAGATAAACCGCTACTGCACCGACGGACGTGCGGACGTGTGGATTCCCGAGGGCACCAGCCTTCGGAGCCATCAAGTCCAACAGACAGTTAAGCATGGGGGCGGTTCTGTGATGGTGTGGGGTTGCATGACGTATGAGGGGGCGGGGTTCATGTGCAAGATAGATGGCAGGATGGATGGGCCGCTGTATCGCAGCATCTTGCAAGATGAGCTCAAACAGACCGTCGATTTTTTCAAGCTTTCCCCCTCAGAGGTCATTTTCCAGCATGACAATGATCCCAAGCACAGGTCTCGTCTGGTCCAAGACTGGCTTGGGGAGCAGGAGTACGCGATGCTGGAATGGCCGTCGTGCTCCCCGGACCTTAACCCGATTGAGCACCTATGGGCACACGTGAGAAGGCAGCTAGGGAAGTACGAAAAGCCGCCAAGGGGAATGCTGGAGCTGTGGGAGAGGGTGCAGGAGGAATGGGACAAGATACCGGCGGAGGTGTGTGCAAACCTGATCGACAGCCTGCCGAGGAGGATCAAGGCAGTGATTCGGGCAAAGGGACGCTGGACTAGGTACTAGTTTCTGTAGAATCTAGTATGCTACCTGAATTCGGTACAAATTGTCCGGATGTTATCCTATGCTATGCTTAGGTGTTTAAGGACCATGTGTGGTACTACTTTGGTGTTTGGCAACTCGAGTGAGTGCTCTAACTGATCTTCTCAGCGTGTATGCACACCATACATTAAGGCTTAATGTTTACGCCGCTGCTCTCATCAAAATGCCAAAAAAGGCTGAACATGTGGACAATTTAATCCGCCACTGTATATTTAAAGGTCTACCCAATGAGAGGCTACAGGAACGAGACCTTGCTGTACACAGTGCTGCTCATGATCTTTAGGCACAAGCGCCTTCGTAAAGATATCAGCTGTGTTGGCACCGGAGGCCAAGTGTACTACGCGCGCCTGGCGACGCTGCTGCAGCTCACGCAGGAGGAAGTACCGCAGCTAAATGTTCTTTGCTCTGCCCTCGAGTCTGGGCTCTTGACACAGGAGGATCATGGCCCTCTTGTCAGTGTACGGAGCGGGGCAGAGCTATTCCACTCAAATATGTCTGTGAGGAAGAAGATCAGACAGCTGAGCTCTTGTGCCGCCATGGCACCGGCGTAGATCTCAGCCTCACAGCTAGAATGGGCAATAGACGAGGAGTCCAGGGGAGGAAAAACAGGGCCGTAGACCGGCGGAGGAGAAGGCGGCGGCGACGGAGGACGCAACGGCAGGCAGTTCGGGGAAGGAAGACCGAGGAGGTGGAGAGCGGACACCGGCGGCGACTGCTGCGACTGCTGCCCAACTCCAACACCAGAACCTCCAGCGACAGCACGGCTCCCTCTGAGAAGCTCCACACCAGCACCCTCAGAACGGTAACCCGCTCCAGTACCTGCTCCAGCACGCTCCCCAGCACCCTCTGAATGCACAAACCCCAGCGGCAAGGATGGCGGCGGCTGCGGCTGCGGCGGCGACGGCAGCTGCGGAGGCGGCTGCGGCAATGACAGGAACGGTTGCGACAGGGGAGGAGAAACGGCGGTGAGGACAAGCAAGGGAAGGGACTCCGCCGAGTCGCAAGAGTCAGCAGACTCCTCGCCACGGACAACCAATGGGAGGGGGATGATGTGAGACACACCAGACGGGGCAGGGCGTGGAGGGGGAGGAGCAGGGGCGACCGGTGGAGGGGGGCGAACCAGGAGCTGGGGGGAGTGACTAGGGGACCACGGTGGGGAAAGCAGTGGTCGAAGGAGATGGACTCGTCAAAACTGACGTCACGAGAGTGAAAGAAATGGTAAGACGGCGGGTGGTAGACGTGCCAGTCAGACGAGTCGAGGGGGAAACCTAGGAAGACACAGGGGACAGTGCAGGCTGTGAGCTTGTCCGTGCCAGAGGCACGAATGTGAGCAAGGCAGCCCCAGACGTGGAAAGCAGATGCATTACCAGGGGACTCGGTCCACAGGAGGGTCGAAGAAACTTGCGGTTGCTGAGGGTGCCGCCACAGGTTAAGCTGGTGAGCGGCGTAGCGAACGGCGAACGGCCACAGAAAATGGGGTGCACTGGCATAGATGATGGAGGTACGAGCCACCTCTATGACCAAACTGATGCGTCGCTCAGCGACGCCATTCTGCCGCAGGGAGCCCGGCAGGGTGAACGTCTGGGTGATGCCCTCCGCACGATAGAAGCGACCAAGGCAGCCAGAGGCGAACTCGCCACCCCGGTCGGAGTGAAGACACAACACAAGGACACCTCGGTGAACTCCCGTAGAGACAAGCCACGGGATAAGAATGTCAGGCACGTCGGCCTTCCACTCCAGGGGAAACACCGTGGTGTAGTGCGTGTAGTCGTCGACAAGCACTAGGAAGTAGCGCTCTCGACGCGGCCCATGGACGGGAGCAGGGCCCCAGACATCCATGTGTAGGGTCTGCAGCGGTGCGGCGGTAGGGGGGAACGAGGAGTGAGGAGCACGGCAGAGCCGACCCTCGATGCAGGGCATGCACGGCAACGCTGGTGAGGAGGGTAGCGTGGGGAACGACTCAGGGAGACCTAAGACAAGACCGTGCTGAGACATGTGACGAAGATGTAAGAGGGGAGAATGACCTAGACGGTGGTGCCACAGAAGCGACGGGTGAGTATGTGACCGACACGAGCAGGCCGCAGCAACCTGAGTAGACACAGACACCTGGGGAGACGTCTCAACTGGGGGTGACGCGGTGTCCAGCGTGAACAGGCCAGACACCGGATCCCGGGGGAATGTGGTGAGGGGAGCACTAGTGGCGGCCTCGGTACAGGCAGTGTACCACTCGTTGCTAGGGAATGTAGTGGTGGTGCCAAGGTCCTGGAGGCAGCCGACACGAACTAGGTTCCTAGAGAACGAGGGGATGTGCAGGGTTGTAAGGGAGCCCGAAGGAACCGCAGGATAGGGAAGGGTGGTGGAGCTAGGGGCGACTACAGGACCAGAGGAAGGGTCTCCAAGGGCAACTGCGGTGGGAGCGGCAAGCGGCGTAAGCGTAGTGGAGTCTCGAAAGAAACACCGAGAAGCGCCGGAGTCCAGGGTGAAGGAGAGCGCGGCAGCGGCGGCAGGGGTCGGAGGAGCGAGGGTGGAGTCAAGGCTAAACAATGCAGGGGATCCTACGCTTGATGCAGCAGGGAGTTTGACCTGGGCACACTAGGCATTCCTACACTAGGCAACATGGGGTAATAGGAACCGGTCACACAAGATTCATCGTTATACAGCACATACAAAGTAGAGCTACGGTAATATCATCCATGCCCATATTAAAGATCCTAACACCATAGCGGAGCAGTCTGCGCCAGTCGAGGAGGTCTGGTGCCGGGCCGAAGCGGAATCGAAACAGGTCGTCTAAGCGACTAAAACAATGAGTGGGGGTATGGCCGATCTTACCGCACACGAGGCCGCGGCGAGGATCGGTCTGGAGCTGGTACTGGTAGCGCCCGTCACTCAGACCATCACCCGACGTCACGTTGCGCGCACGTCCACTGCAACCACCTCCACCACCGGCGCCAGGCCACTTGGGCGGGAGACGACCGACCCGCCGCCGCTGTTGCTGCTTCTGCTGCCGGTCCAGCTTCGACGCCTGCTGCTGCTGCTACTCCGAGGCACCAGTCTCAGCCCCCTCGTCAGAACTAGCAGCGGGTGAACCACCTCCACCACCGCCTCCACCCCCTCCTCCGCTACCTCCGCCGTGCCCAGCCTTATGGCGGCGACCCTTACCCGGACGAAACTACGCTGCGGCAGCCGCGGCGACTGTCTCCGCAGCAGGGGCTATATCAGTGACAGCAGCAAAACCGTCAAAGTAAGTGCACTCAGCAGGGGTACGGCCCTGAAAGATAGAGACCGGCACAGTACCGCTAGACTGGGCGATAGAGCACTGATGAGTCTCTATGGCAGACAGGGTGTCGACAAAGTTAGTGAGGGTGAGGTCAGCGGGGTGGAGACTAAGAAAGTGATTGCGGACGGTAGCAAGGCGGTCAGGGAGGTGGGTGGCAAGCACGTAGAGGTTAGAGCAGATGGGGGGCTGAAACACATGAAGCTGGGCCTCAGTGGAGGCAGCGCGCCAGGTCGCGTCTAGCGTGCGCAAGTGGGCGGCCAAGTCAGCGACTGTGGTGAAACACGCGAGATCAGGAAAGAGCATGGGCAGGATCAGGCAACCGACGGAGGCAAAGGCCGGGGTGGAATAGCGCGTGACAACAGCCTCTAGGAACTCTTGCGCAGTCCTGACAGATCTAAAATGGGGGCGCTCAGACAGGGGGAGGGCTTAACTAATCGCCAGCTGTGAGATCGCGTTACGCGACAACTAGACAGCATGGGCAAGGGCAGCAGCGGCAGCGGACTCACGGTCAGCAGACGTGGGGTCAGCAAGTAAAGCAGCAGGTGGGTCAGGGCAGGGGAGCGTACCGTCGATGTGGATGGCAAGGGAGTGGCCGTCCTGCCTCTGACCGGTGAGGTGACTGTGGAGATTGACGAGCCACGTGTCGAACTCAACCGGCTGACCCTCCGCGTCAAAGCGCTGCACCAAGTCCGCCATCATGGTTGCTGTAGCAACCGAAAGGCGGTAGTGGGCTGCACTGAGCGACAGAGTGCGGCGGGAAGCAGTAGTGTGCAGTACAGTGCGGTGCAGTGCGGTGCGGTGCAGTGCGGTGCAGTGCAGTGCCGTTAAATGGGCCGATGAAGCTAGGTGGGAGCCGAGGGAGGGGGGGCAGCTGAATGACAGGGCCGTGAGGAGGCTGAGCGACAAGGTCGAGGGGCGGTTGGTCACCAGGGGGCCGGGTGGCGACTAGGAGACAGGGCCGCAGGCGGCAAGGCGACGGGGCCGGCTAGGCGGCTAGGTGATGGGGCCGGCCGAGCTACGTGGCCGGTTGGGCAACGAGGCCGGCTGGGCGACGGGGCCGGCTGGGCGATGGGGCCGGCTGGGTGACGAGGTCGGTTAGGCGACAGGGCCAGCTGGGCGATGGGGCCGGCTGGGCGACGCGGCCGACTAGGCAATGGGGCCGGCTAGGCGACGGGGCCGGCTAGGCGACGGGGCCGGCTGAGGCGACGGGGCCGGCTTAGGCGATGGGGCCGGCTAGGCAACAAGGCCGGCTAAGCGACGTGGCCAACTAGGCGATGGGGCCGGCTTAGGCGACGGGGCCGGCTAGGTGACAGGGCTGGTTGGGCTACGGGGCCGGCTAGGCGACGGGGCCAGGTAGGCGACGGGGCCAGCTGGGCTGCGGGGCCAGCTAGGCGACGGGGCCGGCTGGGCTACGGGGCTGGCTAGGCGACGGGGCCAGCTAGGCGTCGGGGCTGGCTGGGCTGCGGGGCCGGCTAGGCGACGGGGCCAGCTGGGGCGAAGGGGCCGGCTGGGCTACGGAGCCGGCTAGGCGACGAGACCGCCTGGGAGACGGGTCCAGCTAGCCGCTAGGTGAAGGGGGCCACTAGGGGACGGGTCATCACGGTCGGGAGGGCGACGGGGCGGCTAGGACCTACGGCGGAAGCGCTGGTGGGTGGGGGGGGGCCTAACCTACTCATGATACCATATCAAAGTTAACGAATGAGTAGAATCATGGCATACAAGTGAATATAACCTAGCGGGTTGTACTCTCTAAGGCACAACCCTGTGTAGTCTATAACAACATGCAAGGATATGTTTGACAACAGTGTCGCGTCAAATATGCCACTTGGGTTTGTTCTGAGTATCGAACAGTGCGGGCTGCTGCCCAGCTCCGAATAAAAAAAGCGCACCTCGACACACAAGGGGTGCTGATCAAGAGGGGTCCCAACTTGATAACCCCCCTGCTATTTTGCCATCTGGTTCCTGAGTACATGCCCAGTATTTGTCACAAGTTCCTGATTACAGTCTTGGTCGGTCACTGTCAAGTTGGCATGATTGACAGGGAGGGTGCAGTGCCTATTTTTCATGAGTAAATTACTATGATTCTCTGATTTTCAGAGTTGATTTTGTGTACCACCCTTTCGCCTCTGGGTAAAATTTTTAGGTTATACGTTTTCTCTGATAAGCCAGGGTTTTCTTTTGTACCACCCTGAAAATCATGGCCCCATATCCCCACCGTATTCACGCGTACCGTCCAGCTGGCCCATGTCACATGATGAAAGTCTCGCCCTTGCTGGCAGATTCCATGATCCCTATTGGACACATGTTTTCCTCGCGCCCCCCCTTTTCCAAGCCCCCTCTAGCCCCACTCCCCCACTTTAGCCTCTCTCACAGCATTCGCGTATCTTCGTTCCTCCCCTTAGTCGTTTTTTCAGCAAACGCCCTCTCTCACTACTAGGGTCCGCCATGCCTGGCGCGGTTGATCTCGATGACAATGTCAGTGGTGGGAAGAATCCAGGCCCCTGGCGCTCGCTAAATGCCATGCCCTAACAACTCTGCTAGCATACTAGCAGAACATACCACACCACATCACATGCTACAAGTGGCCGCCATTTCCGCCACTGCTGCCGCTACTACGAGTGACGCCAATTCTGTTGGCTGCTGCCGCCCATGGGATGATCGCCGCTGCTACTGCTGTGCATAGTGGGATCGTAGCTGCTGCTGCTAAGTAACGGAATTTCCGCGTACACTGTTGTTGTTACTTGCGAGTGCCGCGATTTTCACTCATGTTGCTACAGGTGATGAGATGAGATTGCCGCCACTGCTAACGCAACCAGTGACACAATTGTTGCTCACGTTGCTTATGTGTGTGTGACAGGATCGCCACCACCGCTGTTGCTGCTGTGGGTAACGAGTTCCTGCTGCTTGCTGCGGCGGCAACGCAGGGTGAGATTGCATCAGTTGCTACTACGGGTGACAAGTTTCTGCAGCTGCCGCAATTACGAATGTCAAAAATTTTAACTGCCTGCTGGTACTAGTGTGTATGGCATGATGCTGATGATGCTGATGAGTAAATGAAGGAATCTAATGCTATATTTTATTGCAAGAGCACCTGCCCCCCTAGATCCACGGTCTCTAATAACACACACTATTAAAAGGGTGAAATCAAGGCACCCTGACTTGTCAGAGTAAAAACTCCAAAACGTAGGGTTACCCTAATGCCTCTGAGTAAATGTGGAGGACCACTCTGGTTTTCAGAGTAGTGGGGAAAGTAACTTCCATATTTCAGAGTAGTGAAAATCCAAAGATCAGCATTGGGAGGGTGGGGGGGAAATTCAAAAATAACGGGTGGGGGGGCTGGGGCTCGGAATCCGCTATTACACGTAGTATCAGGGTCGGTCCCCAATACAACGCTGGAAAAACAGGCCTCACTACACTAGTCACGCTGATCGATCAGAGTTCACTTCTAAAAAAACGCTGAAATTTCAGGCCCGTGTTAAAAAAAGAACATGTCTCATCAGCAAAAATTATGGTGAAGTCCTTGTTGACACCTTTCACACACCCTCAAGCAGGTATCGGGTGGTGATTTTGTCGAAAGACCAATTAGGACCCTCATACTGTTAAATTATATTTTATAGGTATATAATTATAGGCTTGGTAGGTCTTGCTGGATCCTACAGTAGAGGGTACAACTCCCTCTTTGTATGCCTCTCTCTTCCTAGTCTCAACCTCTTTTCTCTCGTAAACGTCCTCTCCTAGCTCCTAAACCTCTCGTCATTTCATGGCCGCCTACCTTCCTAGCTAAGTTAGTCTTCTAACATGGTTTCAGAGCAGGCCCCTTTTTCTTGGGCCTTCTCCTCACGCTTCCACAGCGTACTCCCCCCCCCCCCCCCCTGTCACGCCGCGCTGGCCGCGTCACTCCGCACTGGCCCTGTCATGCCGCGATGGCCCTGTCACGTCGCGCCGGCCCCGTCACTCCGCGCCGGCCCCGTCCCTTCGCGCTGGCCCCATCACGCCGCACTGGCCCCGTCACCCCGCGCTGGCCCCGTCACTCCGTGCTGGTCCCGTCACGCCGCGCTGGCCCAGTCACGCCGATCTGGACCCGTCACGCCATGCTGGCCCCGTCCCTCCGCGCCGGCCCCGTCACGCCGCGGCCCCGTCACGTCGCTGTGCCTCAGGGCTTCGTCGTGCCGCCGTGCCGCCGTCGTCGCGTCAGCGCACGGGCGGCAGTGGGCCGTGCACTAGTTTAGGCCCCAGGCAGCAAGCCCGCACTCCAGCTCGCCGCACCTCCCCAGCTCGTCATGTCGGACCCAGCTCGCAGTGTCGGTCCCAGCTCGCCACGCCAGCTGGCTCCGCCCCGCCGCAGTTCAAGAAGGCCTAGTGCCCTCCTTCCCTGCAGTCACCTCTGCTGCATGGTATGGGGGTGCTAGGCTTAGAGGTGTTGCATGTGGGGTGGGTTTGTGACTACCAAGCCTAGGGGGTGTGTTAAATTATATTTTATAGGAATATAATTGTAGGCTTGGTAGGTCTTGCTGGATCCTACTGTAGAGGGTACAACTCCCTCTTTGTATGCCTCTCTCTTCCTAGTCTCAACCTCTTTCCTCTCGTAAACGTCCTCTCCTAGCTCCTAAACCTCTTGCCATTTCATGGCCACCTACCTTCCTAGCTAAGTTAGTCTTGTAACACATACAACCTACAGAAATCCGTTTAAGATGGGAAATTTCGCTAAGTCTATAATATCAGAAGGACGCGTACACTCATTCTGAAATATTAGAAGGTTACAAAATCACTTTCTAGGGCTCCAAAAATTCAATAATTGGGTTTCTAAAAAATCAGATAAATGCCTACAAAAAGGTATGAAAATCAAACAAACAGACGGATTTTGTCTGATGTCGACAGCCCAGCTCATCAGGGTCACCCCCAAAAAAACCCTGATTTTACCCTGAATCAGGGTAAAAAGCCTGCAATATGAGGCCCTGCTTTCCAGGCCTGAAAGAAAACCTGTTGGAAACACCTCAAGGACTTAAACGTTTCTGAAGTGTAACACCACACTCGAGGAAGATCGTAACGGGTACGCGAGTCAACGGAGGTTACAAGAGGGGATGGACAAAGAACACGAAAGGACTCGAAGGGTCGCAACCGGAGGTTGCGACTGACCGTTACAACTGCAAGGATGGTAACCGAAGCGACAATCGAGTCGCTGTGCGACTCGATAACCGCTCTTTCAACTGTATTCTACAACTGCTTTACTTTCCTACTTTCTATATATTGCTGTATGCTTGTTCTTTTAATCCATCACTTGTTCTCACATACTAGTACAAGGGTTCAACTACTCAACTTCCGCTGCACTACTCAAGTCTCCTTTTACAACTGGGACTTAGTCTCTGGAAAGATCCTAAGGGCTATTTCTCAGCCCAACATGGTATGAGAGCTGGTCAGAGACCAAACTCCCAGCAACTACGTTCCATCTACAGTCAACACTTCAACAAGCCTCATCGATTATAAGTCATGGACAACAAGGGCAAGAAGATCTCTACGGGCTCACCCAGCGCCCAAGACACCCAACCCGGCAACTCTGGACTACACGCTTCAGGACTGCAATCCGAGACCGGCGCTGCTCAAGAAACAACAGGAAGGGCACCAGAAATGGTGACCCCATCACCCTCTTCAAGTGTGGACCCGAACCTTATGGAAAGGTTCTTCAGCTTCATGTCACACTTCGACCAGCAGCAGCAGACAAGGACACCTGCGCATTCAACACAGAGCAACGGAGGAAACATGGGATTAGCGCCGATGAGCCTCGACAACTCATCGTTCGGGCGACACAATCAAGCGCCTACCTTTGCGCCTTATCACTCTTCACCGGGGACGTTCGAGTTCATGCCGCCCCGTGCCCAATCAACAGCAGCTGCATCACAACAGACACCAAACGAGATATTGAGTCTACAGGCGCTGTTTTCACACGTAATCAAACTGCAGACATCCTCACCGTTCAACGGACACGACTTCTTTACCTGGAGTTTCGAATTCGAGCTGCTGATGGAGGCTGCGCACCTCTTGGGATACTTCAATGGGTCCCTGCCATTTCCAAGCAATGGCACTGCAAAGGAGCAAGAAATTTTCACGTATCAGTCGCTGCTGGCGTACACAGTTCTCCTGCGGAACCTGTCACCATAAGAACAGCAAAGCATCAGAACGTATCGGAGCTATAGAAACTCCGCGGAACTCGCATGGCATCACCTCAAGTGCCTCTATCAAGCAAACGACAGCGTGACACAAAGCAGACTCATGCAGCAGTTGACAACAATACAGATGAAGACCGGGGAAAAGGCGATGCAGTATATGAGTCGCTGCTAGACACTCCGCGACCGCCTGCTTTGGTACGGAGGAACAATCACTGAAGAAAGCTTCGTGACACTTGTCCTCGCTGGGCTCGGGCCGCTCGCTTCTTCGCGCCCACGGACGAATCTCAGAGATGCACCTCTGCACCGAGCTTTATGCTGAACAACAGGAGATGGACCTGTTTGAAGAAAGACAACCAAGGAAACAGCAACCGTTAGTTTCCTACACCCAACGAAGAAACGACAACAACTACAACCGACGCGGCAAGCAAGATCAACGCGACAACAGAGGACTCACCATTGTGCCGCCGTTCTGCCACAACTGTCAAACATCCGGACACTCCAAAGTCAACTGCACACGCCCCCGAGCTTATCGTCCAGTAGACCCGCACATCGCTTCCACTCAAGAAAGCCCGCCGAGGCGTTCCTCCACATCTGCACAAGGCACACCGAACATCATCAATTGCATGGTACACATCGACAGTTGCGCACCCGGATCACCACCCACTTACGCTCCAAACGAAGAAGAACTGTCACCGCCGCGCTCACAAGGACTTCAGGTCAACCCAACGTACGCTGCAGTCGCCAACGCCGAACCCACCGGGCGAAACACTTGGTTCTTGGACAGCTGCTGCGGCCAACACATGTGTTCTTCCGGGCGCTTCGTGCAGCAAGAGCGACGCCTCAACCGCGATGTCATCATCACCGTCGCCAAGAACGAGAACCTGAAAACAAACACACAAGGAGTGGTTCAGTTGCAGTCCATGGAGACAAACGTTATACTGCAACTCAGCAAAGTTCTCATCGTCGACAACTTGGGATACAACTTACTCAGCGTCAGCCAGTTAATGGCTAAAGGGATTCACCTGGAATGCGACTCGGACTCCAACGAATTTCGCCTTTACCACGGGAAGGGCGGCCTTTTCATCGGTCGCGCTCTCCTGAAGTCGGGCGTCTTTGTCTTGGATTTCGTCCCCGACTGCGGTACTGCAGACAGCGACGGCATCGTGTCGTTCGCCGCATGGACTCACCCGCCGGATCTTGACCCCGATTTTAACCCAGATGGTTTCTGGTACTCCAACACAATACCTGCAGCAGAAAGGACCCAAGCGTTAGCAGTCATACGACAAGAAAGACACGTACCAGCAAGTGTCCCAACCACAACATCACCTGCAGTAGCAGAAGTAGGACCCAGTCATGTGCCATCACCAGCAGTCCAAGGGCCACCAACCGAAGCAGACCAACTCATGCCAAACACTCGAGGAGTTTGCCGAAGTCCCGCAACAGTCGTCGCGTTCTTCTCCAACACCAGCTTGTATCAGCGCTCCCCCGGCCATCGCGCTCCTGACGACATCTGGCACCAACGCCTCGATCACCCTGCAAACAGTTCGGTTCTACAAACAATCCAAGCTGGAGTATTAGAAAAGGACGCTCTCCTCACAACGAGTGGACAAGAACTTCGACGACCTCGCACCAGATGCTTCACATGTCCAGAAGCCGATCTTCCACACCAACCCTTTCTTTCGCATCACAATCCAAATGCACCTGCATACGCACCGATGGAATAGGTTTACAGCGGCATCTTAAACATGCCGCGAGACGACAGTGAAGCAGACTTCAACTATGTCATCACGTTCATCGACGCAGCAACAAGATACGTCTGGCACTACAACCTCAAGACACGCGATCAAGCATTCGAAGCCTTTACGACGTGGCTACCCATCGCTGAACGAGAATCAGGACCTCAACTCAAGAGCTTCCAGTCAGACGCCGCACTGGAATACCAGCCACAACGATTCAGGAACTACTTGGCGGAAAGAGGAATCAGACGCCTGGTGTCTCTACCCTACGCTCACCAGCAGCAAGGGGTCGCAGAAAGAATGAACCGGACCTTGCAGACGACGATGCGGAAGCTGCTCCTGGGGATGAGACTGCCCAACACGCTTTGGCCTGACGCGATGACCCATGCAGTTCATCTGCACAATTTGTTGTCCTCGTCATGACTTCCCAACAACGCATCATCGCACCTGCTGTGGACGGGAAAACAGGGCAGCACAAAATGACTTCGAGTCTTCGGCTGCATGGTGCAGTACAGACCCCACACCGCACGCGCAAGACGATTCTCTCAACGAGCACGATGGGGACTACACCTCGGCATCGCAAACCATTTCCAAGCATGGAAACTTCTCGACATACAAGACAAAAACACCGTGGCCTTACGTGATGTGATTTTCTACGAACGACTGACGCTGCAGCATTACCTGGAAAACATTGCAAACACAGAAGACCCCGCGAATGGCTTCGAAGGCCTTCGATCCTTCGCCGACCGTGCTGCCGAGGCTGACGCAACAGAAGAAGACGTACCTGGAGCTTCGGAAGCTGCCGGACCACTCCCTTACTGCTCCGTGCCTGTTCCACTCAACGACGACAATCCCCTCGATAGTAATAACCTCGACACCCATTACCACTTCGCTGACCAAGGTTACGTTACACCTCAACCTGTCGACACGAATGTCTCAGAACGCATCGGCCCAAACTTCTTACCTGATCCAGAAGATGGTGACGAAGCAGCCTATTCCGGGAATGAAAATTCCCCTCGACACACACCCACGGGCCTGCAGATACTCGGATTATGGGTCTCCGTCCAGCACCCGCCGCCGCCATCTCCGCGCGAGCCAACGACTCTGTCGCAGGCTCTGGGGGGGGAACACAAGGCGAAATGGAAGGAAGCAATGGAAAAAGAACTAAAGGCCCTCCAAGACCGAAACACGTGGAAGCTGGTAGCTGCAACAAGCAAAAACAACGTGCTCTCGGGAAAATGGGTATACCGCATCAAGACTAATGCGGACGGCTCCATCGAACGATTCAAGGCTCGCTGGGTCGTACGGGGATTCGATCAGCGATACGGAACCGACTACACAGAGACATTCGCCCCAGTCTCCCGACACACCTCTCTACGCATTCTACTCGCCGTTGCGGCCACGAAGAAGCTACCGCTATACCAAATCGACGTTGCAAATGCCTTCCTGTACGCACCGGTGGACGCCGAGATCTTCGTCGAGCAGCCCCACGGATTCATCGACGACCCCACAAAAGTGTGCCAGCTGATAAAATCCCTCTACGGGATCAAACAAGCCCCGCGGCTTTGGCAGCAACATCTTCACGGCCGCCTCGTCAGGATCGGCTTCCTACAGCTGCCGCACGACCAAGACATGTATCGACTACAGAAGGAAAGGGGCTTTATCCTACTCATCGTCTACGTCGACGATCTGCTCTACATCAGCTCCACCACCGACATCGCCACCTGGTTCGAAGGGGAGCTGAGAAGTGACTTGACACTCACGGTGTCTAACACCGTGACCCAGTACCTGGGTCTGAACGTCGTCAAAGACAACTCGGCATTCTACCTACACGCTGGGAAGTATGCAGGCGCTGTCGCGAAGCAATTCGGACTAACGCCGACTACAGTCACGACTCCCTACCGCTACGGGAACAACAACGACACCTCCGCAAAACTCCCCGCGAAGCAAATCCAGGAGTATCAGCAGAAGCTCGGCTGCCTACTATTCGCAGCAGTAACTTGCCGACCGGACCTATCCTACAGCGCGAGCCAACTAGCAATGCATCTAAAGCAGCCGGAACAAGAAGATCTCGAGGAACTAAATCGGGCACTACTCTACTTCGTCTCTACGCCAACGACTGGACTTACCTACAGTAAAGCAACGACATCGTCCGTACAGCTACTTGGATACGTCGACGCCGACCACGCAGGAGACAGGGAAAATCGACGCTCAAGGACGGGTTACATCTACCGACTAGAGCCTTTCGGGGCTATCTCCTGGCAGTCGAGTAAACAGGAGCTAATCGCACTATCTTCGGCCGAAGCAGAATATATCGCCCTCTGCACTGCGACCAAGGAAGGACTCTACCTGCGAGAGTTGCTCGAGGAAGCAAAGATTGCAACCCTGCCCTTCTTCTCACTCTTCTGCGACAACCAATCCGCGATCAAAATCGCGAACAAAGACGGCTTCGCCAACCGAACCAAACACATCGCCCTACGGTACTTCTTCGTCAATGATGAAATCGCAAAGGGGAGACTTCAACTCAGTTACTGCCCCACGACAGAAATGGCCGCAGACTACCTGACGAAGAAACTGGCGAAGGCAAAGTTCGATTACTGCATGCTGCTGACCGGGCAGATAAACGTCACCGAATCTGGACACGTCAGTACTCCAAAAAACGAAGGGGAGTGTTGGAAACACCTCAAGGACTTAAGCGTTTCTGAAGTGTAACACCACACTCGAGGAAGATCGTAACGGGTACGCGAGTCAACGGAGGTTACACGAGGGGATGGATAAAGAACACGAAAGGACTCGAAGGGTCGCAACCGGAGGTTGCGACTGACCGTTACAACTGCAAGGATGGTAACCGAAGCGACAATCGAGTCGCTGTGCGACTCGATAACCGCTCTTTCAACTGTATTCTACAACTGCTTTACTTTCCTATTTTCTATATATTGTTGTATGCTTGTTCTTTTAATCAATCACTTGTTCTCACATACTAGTACAAGGGTTCAACTACTCAACTTCCGCTGCACTACTCAAGTCTCCTTTTACAACTGGGACTTAGTCTCTGGAAAGATCCTAAGGGCTATTTCTCAGCCCAACAAAACCCTTACGAAAGGACCCTAGAAAAATGGGTTGCCTGCACCTTTACCCACAAACATCACGCGCGCTTTTTATAAAATCGCATATCGCACTTATATCGCACTTTTTGGCGTGCGATGAACAGCAAAAAAAAAAAAAAAAAAAAAAGTTTGCCCAAGTCTAAACAAGCCAGGCATATTTCATGTGATAAAGAGCAAGAAGCAGGCCTTTAGTAGAACCTTCAACAAAGCCCAAAAAGTACCGGCATGACATGGTATGGTTGTCAAACATGTGTATTTGTCATGTTTGTATAGACTGTATAGGGTCACCTCTTAGAGGGTACAACATTTAGGTATATCTGTGTGTACTCTCACTCTACCAATCATTCACTTCTCTAATTCTGATATGGTATCACGCTTAGGTTAGGATCCCCCCCCACCTACCGCTTCCGCTCGCCCCCCTAGCTCGGCCCCGCCGTGCCTCCCTCCTAGCCCCGTAGTGCCCCTAGCCCCGTCGCGACCCCCCTAGCCCCGTCGCGCCCTTCCTGGGCCCCGTCGCGCCCCTCCTGGGCCCCGTAGCGCCCCTCCTGGGCCCTGTCGCGCCCTTCCTGGGCCCTGTAGCGCCCCTCCTGGGCCCCGTCGCACCCCTCCCAGGCCCTGTCGCGCCCCTCCTGGGCCCTGTATCGCCCCTCCTGGGCCTCGTCGCGCCCCTCCTGGGCTCCGTAGCGCCCCTCCTGGGCCCCGTCGCGCCCCTCCTGGGCCCCGTAGCGCCCCTCCTGGGCCCCTTCGCGCCCCTCCTAGGCCCCGTAGCGCCCCTCCTGGGCTCCGTAGCGCCCCTCCTGGGCCCCGTCGCGCCCCTCCTGGGCCCCTGTAGCGCCCCTCCTGGGCCCCGTCGTGCCCCTCCTGGGCCCCGTAGCGCCCCCCCCTGGGCCCTGTCGCGCCCCCCCCTCTGGGCCCCTCCTGGGCCCCGTGATGCCCCTCCTGGGCCCCGTAGCGCCCCTCCTGGGTTCCGTCGCGCCCCTCCTGGGCCCCGTAGTGCCCCTCCTGGGCCCTGTACCGCTCTTCCTGGGCCCCGTAACGCCCCTCCTGGGCCCCGTAGCGCCCCTCCTGGGCCGCGTCGAGCCCCCTCCAGGGCCCCGTCACGCCTTCAGGCCCCGTCGCACCCGCCCGGCCCCGTCGCCCCCTGCTCGGCCCCGTCGCAGCCGCCCGGCCCCGTCGCACCCGTCCGGCCCCGTCGCGCCCGCCCAGCCCCGGTGCGCCCCTCCTGGGCCACCGTCCTGCTCGCCCGGCCCCGTCGCACCGGCCCGGCCTCGTCGCACCGCCCGGCCCCGTCGCACCAGCCCGGCCCCGACGCACCCGCCCGGCCCCGTCGCACCAGCCCGGCCCCGTCGCGCCCGCCCGGCCCCGTTGCACCGGCCCGGCCCCTGCGCTCGTCCCTGCCCCGGCCCCGGTCCTCCTCGCTGGTACGGTTCTCCCCCCCCCCCCCCCCCCCCCCCCGCCCTGCACTGCCCTGCACCGTACTGCCCCGCACTGCACCGCCCCGCACCACCCTGTACTACCTGGCACCGCACTGCACTGCACTACACCGCACTGCACCGCACTGCACCAGACTTTACTTCACGGCACCGCACTCCACCTTGCTGCACTGCCCTGCACCGCACTGCACTGTTCCTGATGGCGGCGGAGCTTCGCTTCGACGCTGAAGGCCAGCCTCTGGAGTTCGAGGCGTGGCTTGCCGACCTACGCCGCCAACTCACTGGCCAGCAGCAGGATGGTGAACCGCTTTCCGCACACCTTGACGGTACGCTCCCCTGCCCAGACCCCCCTGCTATTTTGCCCGCTGACTCCACCCCCACTGAGCGCGAGTCTACTGCTGCCACTGCCCGTGCGCGCTCTGTCTGGCTTTCTCGCGATGCTGTCGCCCAGCTTGCCATTAGCAACGCCCTTCCCCCGTCCGAGCGCCCTCGCTTTAGGTCCCTCACCACTGCTCAGGCATACTTAGATGCTGTCATCCAGCGCTATTCCACCCCTCCGGCTGCCTCGGTGGGTCGCCTGATCCTCCCGATGCTCTTTCCTGACCTTGCATCTTTCCCTACTGTCTCTGACCTTGCTGCCCACCTACGCTCGATAGATGAGACGTGGCGCGCTGCCTGCACTGACGCACAGCTTAGAGCCCACCAGCCGCCCATTACCTCTACCCTCTACCTGCTTGCCACCCGCCTCCCTAACCGCCTTGCTGTCGCCCGCGACCGCTTCCTTAGCATTCACCCCGCAGACCTCACCCTCACTGACTTTGTAGACACCCTGACTGTGATAGAGACCCTCACCGCTCCATCGCCCAGGCGAGCGGTGCCGTGCCGGTCCCTATCTTTCAGGGTTGTGCCCCCGCTCAGTGTACCTTCTCCGACGGCTCTGCCGCAGTGGCTGAGACTGCTGCTTCAGCGCAGTTTCGTTCGGGGAAGGGCCGCCGCCCCAAAGTTGGGCGCGGCGGAGGCGGAGGCGGGGGGTGCGGGAGGGGGTAGTGGTGGGGTCGGGTCATCTGGTGCTGGAGCGGACGAGGGGACCCTGCCCAGTCCAGCTGAGCCGCCGCCCCTGCAGTTGCAGCAGCCGCAGCAGCCGCCGCAGTCGCAGCCTTCGCAGCAGCCGCAGCAGCCGTCGCAGACACGGCAGACGAGTGTCCTCCCGCCCGGGTGGCCCGGCGCTGGCGGTGGCCGGGCGCGTGGTGGTGTGCCGAGTGGTGGCTCTGGCGGCGGGCGTTGTCAGTACCAGATCCAGACCGGTCCTCGCCGCGGCTTCGTTTGCGGTAAGATCGGTCACTCCACTCCCCGCTGTTTTCGTCGCCTGGACGACCTCTTTCGTCAGCGCTTCGGCCCGTCGCCAGACCTCCCGGACTGGCACAGTTTGCTTAGTCGTACGATTCAGATCTTTGATATGGACATGGATGCCATTGTTTCTGCTCTGCATGTGATGTATGCTGATGACTCTAGTGTGCTTCCAACTTATTACTCACTGTTGCCTAGTGTAGGTGTGCCTAGCGTAGCCTCCCCTGCTGCGTCAGGCATAGGATCCTCTGCTTTGTGTAGTCTTGGTGCTCCTGCCGTCGTTCCGTCGCCAGACGCCTCTGCTTCGCTTTCCTTCACCTTGGACTCTGGCGCTTCTCGGTGTTTCTTCCGCGACTCCACCACCCTGACGCCGCTTCCTGTTCCTGCTGCCGTTTCTCTTGCTGACCCCTCTGGTGGTCCGGTAGTCGCCTGCAGTTCCACCACCCTTCCCTGTCCGGCGGTTCCTTCGGGCTCTCTCACAGGTCTGCATATCCCCTCGTTCTCCAGGAACCTAGTTGGTGTCGGCTGCCTCCAGGACCTTGGCGTCACCACTACGTTCCCTGGCCACGAGCGGTATGCTGTCTGTACCGAGGCCGCCACCGGTGCCCCCCTGTCCACGTTCCCCCGGGACCCGGTGTCCGGCCTTTTCACTCTGGACACCGTGACCCCCCCGGCTGGAGCGCTCACCCAGGTTGCTGCCGCCTGCTCCTGTCGGTCCCTCACTCACCCGACCCTCCTTTGGCACCACTGCCTAGGTCACCCTGCGCTCCCGCGCCTGCGTCACATGTCCCAGCACGGTCTTGTCCTTGGTCTCCCAGGTTCTCTCCCCGCGTTTCCCTCCTCCCCAGCCCCACCTTGCATGCCTTGTGTCGAGGGTCGGCTTCGCCGTGCCCCTCACTCCTCCTCGCTTCCCCCTACCGCCGCGCCGCTGCAGACCCTGCACCTGGACGTCTGGGGCCCCGCCCCCGTCCCTGGGCCGCGTCGAGAGCGCTACTTCCTTGTGCTTGTCGACGACTTCACTCGTTACACCACAGTCTTTCCCCTGGAGCGCAAGGCCGACGTGCCTGGCGCTCTCATCCCCTGACTTGTCTCTGCGCGTGTCCACCGCGGTCTCCCTGTCTTGCGTCTTCACTCCGACCGTGGTGGCGAGTTTGCCTCAGGTGTCCTTGGTCGCTTTTGTCGTGCAGAGGGCATCACCCAGACGTTCACCCTACCGGACTCCCCACAGCAGAATGGGGTCGCTAAGCGACGCATCGGTTTGGTCATGGAGGTGGCTCGCACCTCCATGATCCATGCCGGTGCACCCCATTTTCTGTGGTCGTTCGCTGTGCGCTACGCTTCTCACCAGCTTAACTTGTGGCCGCACCCTCAGCAGCCGCAGGTTTCACCGACCAGTCTTTGGACTGGGTCTCCTGGTGACGCGTCTGCGTTCCACGTCTGGGGCTGCCTTGCTCACGTCCGTGCATCCGGCACGGACAAGCTCACTGCCCGCACCCTTCCCTGCGTCTTCCTCGGTTTTCCTCTTGACGCGTCCGACTGGCTCTTTTATCACCCGCCGTCTCACCGCTTCTTTCACTCTCGTGACGTCACCTTTGACGAGTCCGTCCCCTACTACCGTCGCTTCCCCCACCGTGGTCCCCCGGTTACCCCCCCCTGTTCCTGGTCACTCCTTCCCCGGTAGTCCCTGCCCCTCCTCCTCCTCCTCCCCGTCCCGCCCCCTCGGGTGTGTCCCACGTCACCCCCCTTCCGTCGGAGGACCCGGTTGAGGAGTCTTCTGACTCTGGTGGCCCTCCTGTGCAATCCTCGCCGGCCGCCCCTCCCCCGGCGTCCCCTCCCCAGTCCCCTCCTCCACCGCCTCTGCCGCCGCTGCAACCGTCGTTGTCGCTGCCGCCGCAGCCGCCGCTGCCGTCGCAGCCCCCGTTCGCTGACTCTGGGGGTGCTGGTGTAGAGAGTGCCGGTGGTAGCCGAGGAGCTTGCGGTCCAGGTGTCGCCGTTGTGCCGCCGCAGCAGCAGTCCCCGCCGGTGTCAGCCCTTCGCCTGCTCGGCCTTCCGTCCCCCGACCCTGCGTCTGTTCCTCCTCGCCCGTCTCCTCCTCTTCCTGTCTACGGCCCTGTTTTCCCTCCGCGGGACTCGTCCCCGGCCTGCCTCCCCCCTCGTTCCCCTCCTGTGTCCCCTCCCCTGTCCCCTGACCCGACTCCTCCGTCGCACGTCTGGTCTCACCGTCCCTCCCATGCTCGTCCTGCCTCGCCTGTCTTGCGCTCCCACCCTATGTTGCTTTGTTCCCACGCGTCTCGTCCTCCCCTTCTGCCGTCGCCTCCTCCGTCCTCCCTTGTTGTTGCACCCCCCCCGCTGTCTGACTACCTTCGTGCCACTCGTCTCCTTGTTCCTCGGGTCCTTGCTTCTCTCGTTACCGACCCGTCTGTTCCGGTCTCGTGCCTTGACGCTCTTGTCGCTGCTGTCGCTGACTTCGCCTCTACCCGCCGCCTTGACTACGCCACAGCTCTGGTCTCTGACCCTGCCTGTCCTCCGTCTGTCGGGGTTGCTCCTGCCCTTGGCAATGACGTCCTGGAGGACCGCCAGTTCGAGCTTGCTTTCCTCTCCGAGGCTGCTCCCCATCTCTGTTCCATGCTGCTAGTCCCTGAGGGTGACCCAGACGCTTTCGACATCCCGACCCCTTGCACTTACGCTGAGGCGACCTCGGGACCTTGGGCCTCTCAGTGGATAGCTGCCATGGAGCAGGAGATGGCATCTTGGAGATCCACCGGCACTTTCGTCGACGCAGTTCCGCCGGCTGGGGTGAACGTAGTCGATGGCCGCTGGCTCTTCAAGGTGAAGCGCCCTCCTGGAGAGCCGCCTGTCTTCAAGGCGCGCTATGTGGCTAGAGGCTTCAGCCAGCGCGAGGGGGTGGACTTCTTCCAGACCTTCGCTCCGACCCCGAAGATGACTACTCTTCGGGTTCTGTTACACCTAGCTGCGTAGCGTGACTACGAGCTTCACTCCCTCGACTTCTCCACTGCCTTCCTTCAGGGCAGCCTACACGAGCAGGTCTACTTGCGTCGCCCTCAGGGCTTTACTGGCACCTTCCCTCCTGGGACCCAGTGGCTCCTGCGGCGCCCCGTCTACGGCCTGTGCCAGGCTCCCCGTGAGTGGCACGACACTCTCCGCACTACGCTTGCTGACCTGCAGTTCTTTCCGTCTTCCGCAGACCCTTCACTCTTCGTTCGTGCTGGCCAGACTCCGTTCTACATCCTTGTTTACGTCGACGACCTGGTCTTTGCCACAGCAGACAGGGACGCACTGGCCTCCGTGAAGGCAGAGCTGCTGAAGAGACACACGTGCACTGACCTTGGAGAACTGCGCCGCTACCTTGGCTTGCAGATCTCTAGGGACAGAGCATCGCGCACCATCACCCTGACTCAGTCACACTTGGTGCGCCAGATCCTTCAGAGGTTCAGCCTTCAGTTCTCCTCTGCACAGCCCACCCCTCTGCCTGTAGACCACAGACTCTCCGCTCCAGTGTCTGAGGAGTTGGTAGAGCCCAGCGGCCCCTACGCAGAGCTGGTGGGTTGCCTCATGTACCTGATGACTTGCACTCGCCCAGATCTCGCATACCCTCTCAGCATCCTGGCTCGCTGTGTGGCCACAGGCAGACACCGACCGCAGCACTGGTCTGCCGCTAAGAGGGTTCTGCGTTATCTTGCTAGTACATCGGGCATGGGGTTAGCTTGGTCTAGTTCCTGTAGCCTCTCACTTGCTAGGACCTTGACTTTGTACTGTCCTTTATATGTATACTCAGACTGGACTTGTGTCCTCTCCCAGTGGCTGGACTAGTAGTGCCGCCCTGCTCTTGTTCTTGCCTTGTCTGTACCCCTTCTGACTGGTCTCTCAGACCCTTGTCTCAGAGGTTGGACTAGTAGTGCTGCCCTGAGCTGCTTGTTTAGGACATTCCCCTATGCAGTCTAGGGGGTGTGTCAAACATGTGTATTTGTCATGTTTGTATAAACTGGATAGGGTCACCTCTTAGAGGGTACAACACTTAGGTATATCTATGTGTACTCTCACTCTACCAATCATTCACTTCTCTAATTCTGATAATGGTACCAAGTAAAAGCACATCAAAAAGAGGATTTCTATGCACAACATATAAGTTGAAAAGCGGTGGAAGGCACAGGCCAAAATGAAACGACAGGTCATCACAGCAGTATGGCATTGCGAATGGACAGCAGCATTACGGATATGACAGCCACCTGCTCTCAGGAGTGGAGCGACACAAAAACAGAAGCGGAAGCAGGAAATAGAGCAAATGAGGGCCGGGAAGGCAAGGGAGGGAATCAGAAACTACTTGAAGCGAGGTTACAGGAGCGGAATATAAATTAGTTCTAATGGAAGGATGGATAACAGACACAAGGAGGCAGGTGGCGAGAAAGGGAAACATGAGAGTGGCCAGGGGAAAAGAGGGGGCGAATATGGGAAGCAAGGAGAGGGGGGGAGATGGAGGTGGGGAGCGAGCAAGAGAGAAAGAGAGGGGTGTTGGGGGAGGGGAGGCGAAAGGGGAGAGGGGTGCAGCGAAAGACAGGAGGTAGAAGTCACTGAAGGTCCAGTTTTCTTACGGTGATAGCCAAGGCAAACACCATGTGCCACACAATAGTGGTGGAGAGAGACGGTCGCCTCTCCCCTGCCAGAACTGCCACCTGCTTCCCCGGTTTGCAGAGAGAAATTATCTTCGCAAGGTTGTCTCGGGTGGCCTGGGCGTTTGGGTCCGCATCACGCACCTGTGCCAGTGTGGAGTGGGGCGAGGAGAAGGCATTGAGAGTCTTGGGGTGCATCACGATTAGGGTTTGCGTCATGCACCCTGTGCCAGTGTCGGGTGGGGCGAGGAGAGGAGATGTCAAGGAATGTGCAGTGCACAAGAAACAGGGCGAGATACAGTGGTGAAGGAATGTGGGAATGGCAGGGCGACGAGTGCACTCTTACCCTTGCCTGTGCAACAGCAACCCTTACATCCATCCAGAGCACGGCTTTATCACTGTGGCAACTGCCACCATACGCACACACCCACGCACATGCTGCACCATGCTTACCCTGTCACAGAGGCGCTTTAGGACATGCTAACGGAGCTGTGATGCTGACCTTGGCAAGGAGCTCCAACGCAAAGCCGTGATAGAACGAGCGCACATCCGCCATGCTCCATGTCTGGTCCATCACCCGCGCAGCCAGGCCTGGGGAGAGGGAGAGACGTGGTTGAGAGAGAGAGAGCGAGAGAGAGAGAGAGAGAGAGAGAGAGAGAGAGAGAGAGAGAGAGAGAGAGAGAGAGAGAGAGAGAGAGAGAGAGAGAGGGAAAGGTGCAGGGGTGGGAAGGAAAAGACAGGGTGTGAGGAGGTGGATCAACGCCACGCCCACCATGCTCCTGCTGCACGCCTGGTTCGCCGCCCGCACCGTCAGGCCTGGGGAGAGGGAGAGAACCAGTGAGAGAGAGAGAGAAGCTAAAAGTGTGCAGTGAGGGAGAAAACTGGAGAGTGGCTAAACATAAGGGATACAGCGTGGGGAAGGAGGCCAGTATGTGTGGTTGATGTTTAAGACTTGTCAAGAATCAGCTGATGTGTGGGCGGGTTGAGTTGAGAGCTCACCAAGTCTGGGCTTGACCTCTCGTTGAAAGACCTGGATGTTGTTGTAGCAGAGGGTAAGAGTTGCCATGGCCATGATCTGAGGGGCACGGAGACATGCACACTCACATACGTGCACACATGCACACTCACATACGTGCACACATGCACACTCACATACGTGCACACATGCACACTCACATACGTGCACACATGCACACTCACATACGTGCACACATGCACACTCACATACGTGCACACATGCACACTCACATACGTGCACACATGCACACTCACATACGTGCACACATGCACACACACATACGTGCACACATGCACACTCACATACGTGCACACATGCACACTCACATACGTGCACACATGCACACTCACATACGTGCACACATGCACACTCACATACGTGCACACATGCACACTCACATACGTGCACACATGCACACTCACATACGTGCACACATGCACACTCACATACGTGCACACATGCACACACACATACGTGCACACATGCACACTCACATACGTGCACACATGCACACTCACATACGTGCACACATGCACACACACATACGTGCACACATGCACACACACATACGTGCACACATGCACACACACATACGTGCACACATGCACACACACATACGTGCACACATGCACACACACATACGTGCACACATGCACACACACATACGTGCACACATGCACACACACATACGTGCACACATGCACACACACATACGTGCACACATGCACACACACATACGTGCACACATGCACACACACATACGTGCACACATGCACACACACATACGTGCACACATGCACACACACATACGTGCACACATGCACACACACATACGTGCACACATGCACACACACATACGTGCACACATGCACACACACATACGTGCACACATGCACACACACATACGTGCACACATGCACACACACATACGTGCACACATGCACACACACATACGTGCACACATGCACACACACATACGTGCACACATGCACACACACATACGTGCACACATGCACACACACATACGTGCACACATGCACACACACATACGTGCACACATGCACACACACATACGTGCACACATGCACACACACATACGTGCACACATGCACACACACATACGTGCACACATGCACACACACATACGTGCACACATGCACACACACATACGTGCACACATGCACACACACATACGTGCACACATGCACACTCACATACGTGCACACATGCACACACACATACGTGCACACATGCACACACACATACGTGCACACATGCACACACACATACGTGCACACATGCACACACACATACGTGCACACATGCACACTCACATACGTGCACACATGCACACACACATACGTGCACACATGCACACACACATACGTGCACACATGCACACTCACATACGTGCACACATGCACACACACATACGTGCACACATGCACACACACATACGTGCACACATGCACACACACATACGTGCACACATGCACACACACATACGTGCACACATGCACACACACATACGTGCACACATGCACACTCACATACGTGCACACATGCACACACACATACGTGCACACATGCACACACACATACGTGCACACATGCACACACACATACGTGCACACATGCACACACACATACGTGCACACATGCACACACACATACGTGCACACATGCACACTCACATACGTGCACACATGCACACACACATACGTGCACACATGCACACTCACATACGTGCACACATGCACACACACATACGTGCACACATGCACACACACATACGTGCACACATGCACACACACATACGTGCACACATGCACACACAAATACGTGCACACATGCACACACACATGCATGCACACATTCACACACACATACATGCACACATGTACACACACATACATGCACACATGCATACATGTACACATGCACACACACATACATGCACACATGCACACACACATACATGCACACATGCACACACACATACATGCACACATGCGCACACACATACATGCACACATGCGCACACATGCCACGTGCACAGGCCATGACGAAAAACAGAGCACACCATCGCACACACACAGGCGTCATGCCCCTATATCCGCACAGGCAAAGACACAGAGCAGATAGCAAGAATGATGGCATGGGCCACGCTACGTCTGGAGGCCCTTCTGACTTGCAGAGGTGCAAATCAAACCACCCACGGACAGTGGCGTCCATGCAGACACTATGCAACAATACTGCAGCACCAGGGGTCATTCAGTCACCCACAGGAGGCATTAATAACTTGGGGAATTGACGACTTGAGGATAACTTTACCTTGGAAAGACATTTTTACATGGAGAAGGCGCTACCTGGGCAAGGCGATACCTGGGGAATGGCCCAGAATCTGAAGATCTGGGCGTCGTGCACTTGAGCGAGGAAGCAGAGGCAGTCAGGGGCGTGCGAGAGGGCTGTGGTAACCATGTCGTTCAGGCACCTCACTGCCGCTGGCCCATTGGCACCCACATCCTTGAAGTCCTGGTGGGGGAGGGGAGGGGGGGGGGGGGTGAAGTGAATTGCAGTGGGGAAATGCGGTGGATGCATTTTGAGTTGATTCAAAATGCACGTTGGCAACATGGCACCCGCGTCCTTTAAGTCCCGGTGGACGGTAGATGTCAGGGTGGGCTGGGGGGGATGGGGACGGGAGGGGGAGCAGGGAGTAGGGAGGGATGTGAACAAGGTGGATGGATGGATGGGGGGATGTAGATCTAGAGACATGGATGCCATGCCACACGTGGTCGAGCATGGTGAGATTAGAATCAACCCAGTTTTGAGGCCCCGCAAAAGCCTAACAAAGGGAAATGAAAGAAGGGTTCCAGACGAAACGGAACCTTCTTTTTCCCATTCACATTCCCTCCTTCCCCCCTGCTTACTACCAGCATTTTCCCCACCGCCAATTCTTTACCCCTTGCCCCACTTAACCTCTCCCCCTCACCACTAGCTCCTGTGCTGCACGTATTTCCCCCAGTCAAATCGGGGCCACAACACGCCTGGTGCCTCAAAAGGTGTGCACTCCAACACACCTCACCTCTAGGCGCTGAGCGTATTTCCCCCAGACGGCTCTGGGCCAGAACATGCGGGGGGCGGGCTCCTCCTCTATGTCCTCCAGATAGTCCCGAATGATGTTCGTGTTCTGCGCCAAGGGGGATGCCATGCGGTGGTGTACATGGGGTGCCATGGGGCGATGTACATGGGACGTCTTGAGCCGACTCAAAACGGAGATACTATCACACGCATCATACAGTGAGAGAATGGTGTTGGTCTTCTGTGCCATGGGGGGGGGCATGGGGTGACGTACATGGGGTATGCACATGTGCAAGTGAGGTGGTGGAATGGGTTGCCGCTCTTCCTTGATGTTTTCCATGCAACCACGTGGCTACCAGGTGCAACATGCTGCATGATGCAAGCTGAACGCTGCCTGGTGCACGTGGTGCACACAGTGCGTGTGGTGCACATGGCGCACGTGGCACGTGGGCATGTGGAGCAAGCTGACCTGCAGGAAGAGCCCCATGGAGTTAGAGAGGCCCTCGTCAGCAGCGGGCTCCAGGCCCGAGTGCTGGAAGATGGCCGAGAGACCGATGCCCACCAGCCCCGCCACGTAGTGGCAGTACTCCTCGTACTGCTGCTCCGTCTCCACCTGGGGGGCGGGGGGGGGTAAGGGGGAAGAAGGGGAGGGTGGTAAGTTGTACCCATGAGGATGTGGCGGCAGTACTCCTCGTACTGCTGCGCCGTCTCCACCTGGGGTCGGGGGGGGGGGGGGGGGGGGAGGGGGGGGGTTGGTGTTGGGAGAGGGGAAGGAAGAAGAGAGGGTTGAGAAGTTGGGAGGGTGGTAAGATGCGCCATCGAAAAGCCACAGGTTGTGAGGGAGAGAAGCAAGAAAGCTGTGTGAGAAACGGTTCAGCAATAATCCACAGGTTCAATTGAACAGAACAACTCAGCGAGAGAAAGCAGCAGACTATGCAACAAAACGCCAATGCAGGTGACTGCATTGAAACAACGGCATCCAGCACGTGAACTTCTTCTAAGTCAATCCTAAAGGCATGGGCGCATGTAGCTGTAAGTGTGGCGGCTAAAGCTAACATGTCCTGGCATGTGGTACTAAAATTGCTCTCACATGCCCAGAGACTTCGTTTAGAATGCTAAAAAGCACCCTGCAGAGTCTTGGTACATTGAGTCACAGTCATGCAAATGGCAGCCCGAACATACCATACCAGGGCATGTCGTCATACCTCTGCCGTGATATACATTGCCATGCCCGCTCCCATACGCTTGGTGATGTCTAAGATGACACATCGGTACCTGCCATGGGGAATCACGACGAGAAGATGGGCGGGATTCGCAGATGTGAACCAGAGGGTGCGAGTGCGGTATGAGTTGTGAGCTTCGACACGTGTCAAAACGTGGAGTCGTCTCAGAAGGACGACCTGTGAGCTGTGAGCTGTGAGCTTCGGTCTGCGAGCTGCGAGCTGTGAGCCTAGCCAACCACCCAATGATTAGCACATGCGCATAACTCAGGGAAGGATGCACTCTACGCACACATAGATGGACCCACATGCAGCAAGGATGCGCATATGCCGTCCGTCACCCTCTCCTCTCACCCGCGCCATCCCTCACTCGCAACATCCCTCACCCTTCCCCTCACTCACGCGATCCCTCACTCACTTTGGATCGAGTTTCTCCAGCGCCCGGCGCAAGTGATGCAAGTGCTCCATTAGACTCCTGAAGTCCTTGTCGCCGCCTGCCATGCACGCAGGTGTACACGCACACACACACCCACCCACCCACGCACGCACGCACGCACGCACGCACGCACGCACGCACGCACGCACGCACGCACGCACGCACGCACGCACGCACGCACGCACGCACGCACGCACGCACGCACGCACGCACGCACGCACGCACGCACGCACGCACACACACACACACAGCAGACACGCCATGCGGGCACAGGACGACTTAGGGATCACAGCGTAGAGCATACCGTAAAGGGGGGAAGAAGGGGGAAGGGGGGACTAGAACGGAGGAGGGGGAGGATGTGGGTGCAACAAAGGCGAGCAGGAAGAGCTGCATGCGCCGCAGAAGAAGCGCGTGGGGGACGCGAGGCACTGGCAGCAGCAGAGGTAGCGGCGGAATCAGAGGCAGCAGCAGAGTGGCAGCGGCACAGAGGCAGCGGCACGGAGGCAGCGGCACAGAGGCAGCGGCAGCAGTTAGAGCAGTGACACTCACAGACGAAGGTCCAGTTGGCGTCCGTGACGTGCTCGTGGAACGCCATGAGGATGGGGATCTTCTCAGCGTTGCCCACCGCCATGTCGTCCTCTGCCCGCGCACCACATTGGGGGGGGGGGGGAGGGGGAAGGTGGGGAAAAGGGGGGAGGAGGAGGGGGAGAGGGGGAAGGGGAGGGAAATGAGAGGGAGGAAATGGAAGGGAGCGGACACAGGGGAGAAGGGCAGGGGGGGAAGGCTAGGGGGTGGAGAGGTATCAAAATGGGCATGATGGTGCTGTGCAGATCCTGAGTGCTGCCTGGTGAGAGCGAGGATGCTGAAGCAAGACAGGGGGAGAGGCCAGGCGAGGAGAGCAGCCGAGCAGCCGCGCAGCCGAGCAGCCGAGCAGCCGAGCAGCCGCGCAGCCGAGCAGCCGAGCAGCCGAGCAGCCGCGCAGCCGAGCAGCCGCACAGCCGTGCAGCCGCGCAGCCGAGCACGAGACCAGACGAGCTGCCGCGCAGCAGAGCAGCAGAGGTTCGGAGAAGCGGTGGTGGAGCTGTGCGTCGATGCAGGCGTGCAGGCATACGCGCTTGCTTGCTTACCGACGGTGTCGAGAGCGCGTAGCACGAGGTAGAAGATGCACACCTGCCGCGGACGCACAAGGACACACGGACACAAGGACACACGGACACAAGGACACACGGACACTCAAGGAGGGGTCAGAAAAGAGCTGTTAGACAATACTACTCCTGCTGTTGCACCTGCGGACACAACTGCTCCACACAGAGTACGTTGTTCTCTCAGCTCTGCTCTGCTCTGCGCTCTATCCTACTCTGGGAATAGCTTCCGCATGGTCTGTACTGTATGCTCCCTCGGCGCTTTGGGCGCTTAGCTGCGAGAATGACTCGCTATTTGAGCCGATGACAGGCCTTACAGCTACCATAACTGGTGACAGGCACTCAAGCTGGCGACAGGCACTCAAGCTGGCGACAGGCACTCAAGCTGGCGACAGGCACTCAAGCTGGCGACAGGCACTCAAGCTGGCGACAGGCACTCAAGCTGGCGACAGGCACTCAAGCTGGCGACAGGCACTCAAGCTGGCGACAGGCACTCAAGCTGGCGACAGGCACTCAAGCTGGCGACAGGCACTCAAGCTGGCGACAGGCACTCAAGCTGGCGACAGGCCCTCAAGCAGGCAATGCCGTGAGCAGTGTCACTAGAGGCGGGGTGGCGTTCTAGAGTGCAGCATGGAGCTGCATTCAACCCAGTGGGGGGAGACACGAGAGGGGGCGAGCGAGGGAGCAAGAGGGGAGGCGCGGGGGATTGCGTGGAGGAGGACGAGGGGGGGTGGGAGGGAGGAGGGGGGGGGTAGTGGGCGGGAGGAGAGGGTAGGGAAGGGAAGGAGGGAGTTAGGGACGGAGGGACGGAGGGGGGGAGGGCGGGAGGGCGGGAAGGAAAGCAAGAAAGAGGGCGGGAAAGAGGGCGGGATGGAGGAGGAGTGAGGGGGGCTGGGGCCCATACCGGGTGGCGGACAGCCTCAGGCAGCTGCTGAATGACAAAGGCGAAGCTCTTGCTGAGGCGGTTGAGCATGCGGTAGCAGAATGCGAGGTCCTCGTCGTCGTACGTCTGTTGCGCCAGCACCTTGGCGAGCTTGTGCACGCGCAGCAGAGGCAGCAGGTCGCCCGGGTGCTGCAACACGTCCGCCAGTAGCCCCATCGCCGCCGCTGTTGCTGCTGGTTGGACCTGGTGCTAGTGGTCGTGGTTCTGAGGCTGGTGCTGCTGCTGCTGCTGCTGCTGCTGCTGCTGCTGCTGCTGCTGCTGCTGCTGCTGCTGCTGCTGCTGCTGCTGCTGCTGCTGCTGCTGCTGCTGCTGCTGCTGCTGCTGCTGCTGCTGCTGCTGCTGCTGCTGGCTGCTGCTGCTGCTGCTGCTGCTGCTGCTGCTTGCTGCTGCTGCTGCTGCTGCTGCTGCTGCTGCTGCTGCTGCTGCTGCTGCTGCTGCTGCTGCTGCTGCTGCTGCTGCTGCTGCTGCTGCTGCTGCTGCTGCTGCTGCTGCTGCTGCTGCTGCTGCTGCTGCTGCTGCTGCTGCTGCTGCTGCTGCTGCTGCTGCTGCTGCTGCTGCTGCTGCTGCTGCTGCTGCTGCTGCTGCTGCTGCTGCTGCTGCTGCTGCTGCTGCTGCTGCTGCTGCTGCTGCTGCTGCTGCTGCTGCTGCTGCTGCTGCTGCTGCTGCTGCTGCTGCTGCTGCTGCTGCTGCTGCTGCTGCTGCTGCTGCTGCTGCTGCTGCTGCTGCTGCTGCTGCTGCTGCTGCTGCTGCTGCTGCTGCTGCTGCTGCTGCTGTGCTGCTGCTGCTGCTGCTGCTGCTGCTGCTGCTGCTGCTGCTGCTGCTGCTGCTGCTGCTGCTGCTGCTGCTGCTGCTGCTGCTGCTGCTGCTGCTGCTGCTGCTGCTGCTGCTGCTGCTGCTGCTGCTGATGGTTGGAGCAGAGCAAGCTGCTGTCTTGCTGTCTCCGAGTTAGGCTGGACGGTCACTCTCTGATCTCAATCCCAGGTACTGCTACTGGTAGGCGTAGGGGTTAGCTGCTGACTCGAAGGAAATACACACGCACAGGCACAGCCAGCCTGCCGGGATAAGCAAGAGGCGCCCCTAGAATACAGCAGCAGACAGAATCCAGGAAAGCTTTGGGAGTAAAGCGAGGCCAGAGAGCAGCAGAATACTCCTGGAATACGCCTGGGAGACCCCTGGGAGGTGTGCCTTGTAAAGAAGTAACGGAGTACGTGCGTGTGACAGCAGAGCCTGTGCTGAGGAATGAGGCGGAAGGAGTCTCACTGGGTGTCTCACAACTTACATTACATTACACCTAGCAGGCAGAGAGCAACCAGCTCAGACTCGGACAGTGGGGTGGAGTGCGGGGTGAACTCAGGGGGTGTCCAAAGTGAATTTCGACATCCGACGACATCCGTTGGGGGATGTCGCGGGATTTCGACCATCGATTCTCTCCGATCTAAGGGTCCGGCAGTTCCCCCGGCCAGTGGGGCGGGGGGTGATCAGTGAGTGGTTGGTTCCCCCTGCTGTGCGGAAAGGAAAAGGAGGATCGTCAGCGCAGAGGCATAAGAGGAGGAGGAAGCGGAGGAGGTTTCGTCAGCGAGGAAAGGTTGCTTTTCTGCCTGTCTCGGGCTGACCAGGGGGCTGGGTGGCTGGGGGGCGATGGGCGGAAATGGGAGATGGTCTCAGGGGAAGCTCTCTCACCCGGGGAATCTCAGGGCATGGTGCGTGCAACGCACCGCTGTACTGCACACCCCACATGACCACAGCCCGTCGCGAATCGAAGCGGAGCATGGTCTTGGGTCGCACCGCACACGCGCAAGACGGTCGGTCTCAGTCGGTGGCGCCGCGGGAAACTACGCTACTGTACTGTACAGTATTTCTGTACTGCACTTCCCGTACTAGCCACCTCACCTCACCTTACCGCACCCTACCTCACCTTACCGTGTGTGTGCAACTCCTTTTTGAGCGCACCGTCACCTAGGTGTCAAGGGTGGTGGAGATGAGATAGGGTGGTGGTCCAAGGGTTGGTTTGGGGTTGGTGGAGGTGGTAGGGCTGGTGGGAGGGAGTGGCTCAAGCCGCCTGTTGTCAGAGACCAACCAGAGGGAGCGGCCATCACTGATTGATTCGCATCATTGATTCACTGGCTCTGGCTGGTGGGTCGACGGAGCCATCGTGGATCCCAGATGGGGAACATCCCCCTCCCAGACACCACCTTGCGTTGCTGGCAGAGGGACCACCCGGGTCCAGGATGGGGACTCTGCCTGCCAGCTCACGTTGGGCCAACGCATCCTCTCGTCGTAGGCAAGGCAGAGTTCCTCCGAGGACGCGTAGGGTCATGGATCACGACTTATCCGTGCTCTCCATGCCATCCATAATCCAAGGTCCATGGTCCATGGTGGTCCAGGGTCCAGGGAAGAATCATGGCACGGATCATGTCATGTCACATGTGTGAGAGGCTCGGTTCTCCCAAACCACGCCAAGTCGTAATAAAGGCAAGCTCGTAAGGCCTGGCTGCTTCGACTGAGGATGTGGAGGGCTTAAAGCGACCGTGACGGAAGGTGACGGACGGTGACGATGTTCTGTGCTGTATCTCTAGTGGAACAGAGATCTGCTCTGCGGCATTATTACTGAGACCAGTACTGATGTGTCGATGTTAGTGTTGAGGGAATGACGCGCCTCAGGAAATTCGCGCTTTCAATTCCCATTGTCATGGGCAGTTACCTGAACCCCGCCGAGCGCGTTTCCGATTTCCACTGTCAGTATTTTTCCGGTATTGGTTTATGGGGGTTTTTGAGACACATCTGGGTCAGGTGTCAAAATTTCTCCAGCTGGGTATTTTGTCCTTTTGATAGGAACAAAACATTCGGGATACCAAATCTTGCTGTTTCTTCGCAGCTCGCCAATTAGGCTCGCGGCAATTCCGTGCCCGTTTCATTGCCACAAAACGGGTTTTTTTTTTGCCGACAGTAAATTAGGGCAACGGGCAAAAAATAGAACCCATACATACTTGGCATGCCATTCGGGATGGGATCAACCCCAAACTCGCGAGAGGTCCACGAATTTCGGGTTGATGCCATCCCGAATGGATGGCATGCCCCACCCCCTATGGAATTTAGTTTTTCTCTTGTCAAAAACTGCCGAACTACGTTTGTCGATATTTTCGGTAGCTTTAACGATCCGACAATATATAACAATGAGTGTAAAAGGTTCCACCAAGACGCTGCGTTTGTGTCCATGCGAAACGCAAATTTGGCGGTCTCGTTTGATAGTTGCTCGGATGCGTCCAAAATCTACACCGCGTGAGAACTGTGCATTTGTTGCCAAGACGCGATAATTTTACCGGTTGTTTGGGCAGCCATAATTTTAAAAGTACATGGCACAACCAGCGTGAAAACTGTTTTACGTGACAAAATAACTGACATAGGTAATCGTAAAAGCGCTCGTCAGGATTCAGGTAACTGCCCATGACCACGGGAATTGGAAACACATCATTCCCTCTATTGATGTTGCTCTTGCTCACAATGCGCCCTCCACGACCGATCACCCAGACCACGACACGACAAAGGTATAAATTTGTTCGACATGGGGGGGGGTGGGGGGGGTGAGCGGGGGGGAGGGGGGGGGTGGAGGGGGTGGGGGGGTGTGGGGGGGTGTTTGGAGGGGGAAGAGAGAATGGGGAGGAGATCAGGGGAAGGGGGGATGGGGAAGGGGGAAGGCGTAATCTCCTGGCACACGTTTGCAGCCATGGCTACTAGCCGTTAGGCCAGGCCTAGTGGAGATCGGATGGATCTGTGACTGACAATGGCCCAATTCTAATAGGGAATTACCAGAAACCCTCAAAATATGCCCTCAAGCCAGTCACAACACTTCTTTCCGATGCCCGACACGAGTTTAGGGTTGATGTTCCGAAGTACAACCAGGTTCCCTCTGGGGTTTATATATTTGGGCTGCCCAGAAACGATTTGACTGGCTTGAGTACAAGTGCAAACGGGCTCTGGCATAATTTGAGTGTAGGCGAAGGTGTCCCGTGACTGACAATGGTCCAATTCTAATGCCATGCAGATGTGTTTGGCAACTAGGCTAGGCAGTGGCCGTGGCTGGGGAAAATTGCTGCCGCCAACTGTCTACGAAACTTTTCATACTTTCGTGGACAGACTCTACTTTCATGAACACCACATCGAAGTTTTGTTTCTCCCGTGGACTCCGTCAAAACTTTCGTGGACTCCCGGCTTACTTCCATGGACACACGCATATTCGCAGTTAAAAAATGAGTAAACAGCGATGTACAAGTGATTACGGGCACAAAAATCAAAATACTCCAGACTATCTCTCCGTCGCAAGTAATCGCGAGCTACAGTATCGGTAACCGGTTCTGAAACAGAATCTCGGAGCTTTTCTAGGAAGAGTTTGCAGCCGCACTCAAATATGCAGTGAACTTTCAAAAACTTAGTGTATTAGCGTCCGCGTGATAAAAACACTTTTCATGCAAATCAGAGCTACTCAGAAAAAATCATAAAAATATTTTTATTATGACTTTTCGGAGTAGCTCTGATTTGAACAAAAAGTGTTTTTATCACGCGGACGCTAATACATCAATACATCGAGCCATCATCAATCAGCAGTTTTTGTCTCCTTCATAATGCATTATTTCATTATTAGAATTCTATGAACAAAAAATTAGCACCTAAGAAATATATTTTTCAGAATCACTTATTCTTATTTGCATTAGTATGTTTCTTGTTAAAACATAAAAATTATTCCCAAAATTTTGAATCTAAATTACTTGTGTCATTTTCTCATCTATTATTATTATTTTAATATGGATAAAAAATCAAGACATAAAAACTTCCATTTATACAGCCATGTTTACCAAACTTTACTGGTATTAATGTAATTCAAATATTAGTTGAAATATTTGGAAATGCCAGAACTAAGTGTATTCCCGATTCTTGGTGGTAAGAAATTCCAAACCGTTATCTTGGGACTAATATGATTTTTACTGAGCTATAATATCTATCTTTATTCTACAACGTGAATATTTTGTAGCGATATTTCGCCTACTCGATCGGCTGCACTTGTCGTTCAGCAAAAACCATTTTTTCAGTCGTTCAAATGAATTGTGAGGATCGCTTCAGAGTTTCGTTAAACACGTGAAACAGCTAGCGGACTTGGTGGCGTGCAGTTACTGTAGCTTGCGACTATTCGCGAGGGACTTGATTACGCCATAATTTTGTTTTTTCCTCCCGTCAGCATCTGTACAGTTCTTTTTTTTGTTTCAAATTCGTGTGTGTCCATGGAAGTAAGCCTGGAGTCCACGAAAGTATTGACGGAGTCCACGTGAGAAGCGAAAGTTCGATGTGGTGTCCATGAAAGTAGGGCCTGTCCATGAAAGTAGGAAAAGTTTCGTGGACAATCCGCTGCAGCAATTCTCCCCCGTGGCTCGCTGGTGCTGTACACGTGTACGCGGGGTCTGAGTTCCTGATCATGCATCCAGTGGTTGGCATATCGCATCGCAGCATACAGTACATACGGATGCGGCGGTCAGCGCCCCGATGACTGACTGGCAGTACAGTCCTGGATACTCGACACTTATGCGGGGCGGAGATGCCAGCAGGACACTACAGTAAACGGTCAGGGCTCGGAGCGGGGAACGGGAGCACCGTGGTCTGGTGTGGAATCTGTCTGAACCAAGCGACATCGAAGGGAAACAGGGAGGCAGGCAGCCGAACAGAGAGGAAGGGCAGAGATGTATGGTTTGGTCTGGGATTTTCCATATTTCAGGCTGGGTTCGATCAGTAATTTTCGCCATGGGCAGGAGTGTCTGGCTTTCCTCAGGTGGGTTAGATAGGGTGGGAAAGAATGTCCACGCTCAGTATTAGGAGCCCTGTTAACGCGTAGGGTCAGCGAAACTATATAATTCATCAGGAATAAAGAATTCGTAACATGTTTTATTAGTCTGTAAATGCGGGGGAAAAGTTTCACATATGGTTGGCGTAACCCCCGCCCGGTTTGGGAAGATTTTCCACTCGTGCCAACTCGTGAATGATAAAGAAATTGGGCAGGCGCGAGCGGGAAATCTTCCCGAACAGAGTGGGGATTACGTATAGTGGACATTTGTCGAACAATTTTCCCCGCACCCACTAGTTATTTGTGCAACCCGACTAATAAAATGCGTTCCGAATTCACTTATTCCGATTACATATACCGTATCCACCTGGATAGAAACCCTCTTCGGAGGTTATGACCCTCAGTCCTTTAATAATCTAATGGGGCTTATGTGTGTTACTTGATTATAAGCCCCTCCTCCTCCAGAGAGTAGTGCACCTTCTAAGCCTCTTTTTCGTGAATAAGAGTTATGTATTTTATAGAAAGTCATCAGGTAGATTTTGCCGAGTGTGCTTGCCCTCATTCCGCAGGGCCGATATTTCAAGGGTAATTATCCAAAATAAAATAAAAAAACATTAAGAGTAACTTTTAGCTTGATTTCAGAATTTGACGGATATTTCCATCCGAGAACCCGGAATCTGTACAAGTGCGTGAGGGGAGTTTTCCGGACGAAACAGAATTCTCGGAGGGGGCATTCCAGACAACCCTGTCTCTGGGAATGCTGCCCCCCCCTCCCCTCCCCTTCCTCCTGCCTTGGATTCGATGTCCTCTTGGGCGCAAAAATTTCTAGGTCCTCACAGACAAAGATATAACTCCCCCTACCATCCCGACAAGCAATTTTTTTCTTAGCCATTCAGATACATTCGGTACATTCAGATACATTCGACCCACACACCCCTCGCCATATGAAGTCCCTCATAGACAAAGACATCCCTTCTACACCACTAGCTCCTTCACTGGCACACACGTACCTCGCACACCCTAAGTAACTCGGCCTTCACTGAGGCCAGTGCGACTCTGTCGGGAGTAGCAAAGATAAGATCGTCTACGTACACTAGAATATAGAACGGTGACTGACCCGTGCGAACAAAGAGAGAGGGGTCAGCAGAGAACGGAAAGAACTGTAGCTCAGCAAGAGTGATGCGAAGCGTGCCGTGCCACTAACAGGGTGCCTGACGAAGGCCGTAGACAGGACGGTGCACGCTCCATTGGGTCCCAGGTGGGAAGGACCCAGCGAAGCCTAAAGGGCGCCGGAGGTAGATCTGCTCGTGCAGACTACCCTGCAGGAACGCTGTGAAGAAGTCGAGCGAGTGAAGCTCGTAGTCATGCTGTGCGGCTATGTGAAGAAGGACCCGAAGAGTAGTCATCTTCGGGGTCGGGGAGAAGGTCTGGAAGAAGTCCACTCCCTCACGCTGACTGAAGCCTCTAGCCACGTAACGCGCCTTGAACTTCGACGACTCTCCAGGTGCGCGCTTCACCTGTAGATCCACATGCCATCGACTACGTTCGCCCCAGGCGGGGGAACTGCGTTGACGTAGGTACCAGTGGATCTGTAGGATGCCATCTCAGTCTTCATGGCCTGTATCCACTGGGCTGCCTAGGGCCCCGACACCGTCTCAGCGTAAGAGCGCGGAACAGGGATGTCGAGAGCGTCTGGGCTGCCCTCTGGGGATACGAGCATGGAGCAGAGATGGGGAACAGCGGTAGCAAGGTAGGCCAACTCGTACTGCCTATCCTCTAGCACGTCATTGCCAAGGGCAGGTGCACCCTCGACGGACGGAGGATGGACAATACCAGAGACCAGAGCGGCAGCGTAGTCAAGGCGGTGGCTAGCAGCAAAGTCAGTGACAGTGGCGCCAGCGTGGAGACAAACTCAGGAGGAGCAGTAGGGTCAGTGACAAGCGACGCAAGAAGGCGTGACATGAATGGACGAGCAGTGCGAACAGCGTCGGAGTAAGGAGGGGGGGACGACGGTAGCGATGACGGTGGAGGCAACGGGAGGACTGTGAGGGGAGGAGCACGCGAACGAAGAAGCATAGGGTGGACACTAGGACAGGGAGAGACAGGACGAGCACCAGAGGGGCGACGAATTCAGTGGGGAAGAACTGGGGACCGGGGACGAGGGGGGACCGGGGACAGGTCAGGGGACGGAGGGGAGCGTGGGGGGAAACGAGCTGGAGAGGAGTCCGGAGGAGGAAACAACGGGCCGTAAACAGGGTCACGCACCGGAGGGGGAACGGGCGGGCTGACAGGGGAACCTGGAGTAAGACCAAGGAGACGAAGGGCAGACTGCGGCGGCTACTGCTGCGGCGGCTGCACCTGCTGTTGCTGCTGCCTGCCCGCTCCAGGACCTCCAGTGGCACCCCAGCTGCCACCTGCACGCCGCGAAACAGCACCCCCAAGACTAGCACCCTCGGTCTTACCACCTACAGAACCAGCACCCCTTGAGTCAGCAACCCCAGAACTCGCACCCCCAGAACCAGCACCCCCAGAGCCGACTGCTCCCTGCTGCTGCTACAGCGGCCGTGAAGTCTGCTGCGGCGACGGCTGTTGCTCCTGAGGCAAGGGAGCAGGCGGCTGAGGGGCCTGGGGGGCGAGGATGGGGGAGGCGCCACAGGGACAGTAGGCGCACCCCCAGCAGCTGGGCCCCCAGAGTTAGCCGACTCCCCCACAAGGGGAACCGAGGGGAACTGAGTGGTGTGGGAGACACCAGACTTGGCCGGGCGGGGCGTGAGGGGTGCGGCAGGGGGGGCAGGGACAAGGAAGAGAGGAGGAGGAGGCACAAGAGAGCTGCGGTGCGGGAAGCGTCGGTAGTAGGGGAGCTTCTCGTCGAAGGTGACGTTGCGAGAGTGGTAAAAACGGTGGTGGGAGGGGTGGTAGAACAGCCAGTCAGAGGCGTCAAGCGGGAACCCCATGAAGACACAAGGAATAGTGCGGGCTGAGTGCTTGTCTGCGGTAGTATCGCAGGCGTGAGCAAGGCTGCCCCAGACGTGGAACGCAGATGTGTCACCAGGAGACCCGGTGCAGAGGAGGGTCGGTGAAACCTGTGGTCGCTGGGAGCGCGACCACAGGTTAAGCTGGTGAGTAGCGTAGCGCACAACGAACGGCCACAGAAAATGGGGTGCACCGGCGTGGACCATGGAGGTGCGAGCCACCTCCATGATCAGGCCAATGTGTCACTCGGCAACCTCATTCTGCTGTGGGGAGTCTGACAGTGTGTACATCTGGCGGATGCCCTCCGCACGATAGAACCGTCCTAGAGAGCCAGAGGCAAACTCGCCACCGCGGTCAGAGTGTAAGCAACCTACAGACAGTCGGTGGGCGGTGCGAACAGTGAGAAGCCACGAGAGGAGAACGGTCAGCGCGTCGGCCTTCCGCTCCAACAGGAAAACTATGGTGAACCTCGAGAAGTCGTCAACGACGACTAGGAAGTAGCGCTCCCGACTGAGACCATGGACCGGGGCAGGGCCCCAGACGTCCATGTGCAGTGTCTGTAGCGGTGCTGTGGTAGGAGGAAACGAGGAGGAGTGAGGGGTGGCGCGCTGCCGGCCCTCAATGCAGGAGGTGCACAGTGGCGCTATCGACAGAGGCAAGGCGGGGAGCGATGCAAGGAGACCAGTGACTAGACTGTACAGGGACATGTGCCTAAGACGCGGGAGTGCTGGGTGACCTAAGCGGTGGTGCCACAGAAGGGTTGGGTGGGCTAGTGAGCGACAGGAGTAGGACGCGGCGACCTCGACAGACACAGCAGTGAGCGGGGACTCAGTGTGCAGGGTAAAGGTGGAGGACTTATGGGTACTAATGGATTCACTGGATTCGAATGGTGCAACTACTGCAGTAGGTGTGATAGGCAAGTGGTGTGTGAAGGGGGGATCCACACCTGGCATGTTGGTTGGTGTAGGGTTGGCATGCGTCCGTGCCGCCACTGGTGTCAACGTCGAAGGTGGGATTCGAGGTCTTTGCAGCTTCTTTTGGACCTCCACCTTCCCCCCCAGCCACTTCACTCATGTAGCCGCTCCGTGTGGGGTCCGTGGTGGCGTTGAATGCTGGTTCAGGGAAAGGATATTGAATCCGACTAAGGGTCGAGTGGCTTCGACCGCTTTTAATTTCCCTTCAAGGTTCGCTAGCAGTGTAAGAATTTACAGAGGTTTCTGCTTTGATTGGAGTCCTTCCCGGAATTTTATGATAGCCGTAGAGCCCTTAAAGCGACATGTTATAATAGTGACCCATCTTTCTAGTTGGGCACAGATATAGGGGAGACAAACGAGCGGGCAGAAGAAAACATCGTTTCGGGGCGGGCAGTCATTCAGCAGCAAAAGCACCTGCCCGCGCGACAAATTCGGATATGTGGACAGGGTTCTGTTTATACCCATAATACTAGCTAGCACGCCTCGTTGAGGCTCGTTTGTTACCGTATTTTGTCGACCTCAATTGGTTGCGGTTCGGTCAAAATCAAAAGGGTGGACACGCAATGGGAAAAGTGTGGTTGGCGGGTGGTCGAAGTAAATACGCCTTGATATGGTAGCTATAGGTGGGGAGAAATTTCGACCAATAAGAAAACCAGTTGTGTTCTTCCATGAGTAGTGAACCCGGGTCCAACTTGAAAATCAAGTTGGGCCCACTTGGAAATGACGAGGTAATGGGGTCGCACAAGTACCTGCGACCTGTGACAGCTCGCAAACCCAGTCCTACAAATTTCCCAGCCAATCGTGTGCTCGCGCTTGTTCGGTCTGAACAGCGCGGCTGCGTTATGGAACTGCCCTGGTTCTGCCGAGTAAGGCTAACAACCCCTTCGAAAAAATCGAGGGTCCCTTGGTTTCAAGTTGGACCCGCCTTCACTATTTTAGCCCCTTGCTTTAATTTCATTTTGAAGTAAAGCTTCTTTTTTAGGATAAAGAAAGCATATTTTCATGTGAAATAGGGTCTTACTGGTAGTTTCCCAGATCGGTCGGGTGTAGTTTCGCGGAGGTTTTCTACTCCTCGGAGATTTCCCTTGATGGAATCTGGTCCTTGGCACGAGGATTCGCGTCATGGTTTCTTTTCGTCAGCACCCAGTCATGCTGCTGCTGCTGATTTTTTCCTTGACTGACTCCGTTTTTCCGGATCTTGACCGATCCGCCCGGTAGATCCGCAATGACTGGCGGTGACCATTTTTCGGCTTCTGATTCGTCGAAATCGGAGGGGTGCCGCTGCCGCGCGTAGCTCGATATTCTGCTCGTGCTGCAATCATTCTGCTGCATTGACCGATTTCATGCACGTTCGCGCCACATAAATCGCATCGCTTTTTTCTGTCGTAACGCGAGAGTGCATCAAAACGGTCGATCTTGACAGGGTCGGCCGTCATGGGAAAAGCCAAGCGCTCGTGTCGGTCGTGGTTTTGAGGGCCGCAATCGCCCGAGCGTCGTGTGTCGTGACTCCGGAACATGTTGAATCGTTTGGCGGCAGAGACGAGGTCGTGGCAGCTACTGTAGTTCGATGTCGCCACTTGTCGTCGCACGTTTGGTTTCAGTCCCACTAGGTACGATTGAATGTTTTCGCCGTCCGCAATGTCATTTATTCGCGTGCAAAACTGCTCCATCTGCTGCGTGTACTGCGCCTAACTCGGAAATTGTCGGTGTCGATGGATATTTTCCCGCGCGATGTAGGTCGAACTTACGGGCTCGAAATGGGTAAGTAGTCCGTCACGAAACTGCTTCCACGTGGATTCGCACTGTAGATGTTGTTGTTGTTGAAGATCCATTCGAGAGCTGGGCCACGCATCAGCATCTCTGCAAACTGAACCATTTTGTTGTCATGAGTCGTCGTTGACCATCTGACCGCCGCGAAATAAAATTCGATGGCTCCGATCCATCGACGAACGTCACACGATCTGGTGTCTCGTTGACAACTGCTCCAATGGCGTCGCTGCTGCTTGGCGTGATTCAGCGAGTTTGCCACATAATTGTGTGATCTCCTCTAAAAGCGTGTTCTGCTTTGCTACTTGCGCCCAGGTCGGCATCGAAAGATTACACGAGGGATGAGCTGCAAAAAGCGGATTCCGTACTTAGCCTTGGCTTGAACTAGCTCGCCTGTGCGGTTTTCAAAGCCCCGGTCACTAGAAGTGTTTTAGGTTCTGATGCCAAGTGTCACATGATCGAATGCGCTACGCGTAGTGCGGAAAAGAATGTAAACTATAGAATGAATATTCAAAATGACAATTCCAAGGAACAACACAATTTATAGGCGAGCACTCGCGAGGTCCTCCGAGTGAGGCACGAGTCTAGCTAAAACTTGAATGTTACAGAAAGGAACCATTTCCCTCTAGAAGGAACTGTTGTAGAAGCACTAGAGGATTCACCGAAATGCGGTGAACACTCGGTGCATGCAGTATTTAATCTAAATAATACATACACTTATGATAACCAAGAATAATCCAAATATCCACTTTGGATAAATAAATCCGAGTGATTAAAACGAGTATTCTAGGTAATCAATCGTGTTCTAGAAAATATAGAAATAGTCATTTCTCCTAGGAAACTTATCCTGCTCTCACACTTAATACCTGGTATTGGAAATGTCTGAAATGACAAGAAAACATAGGCATATCTTTAGTCTAGGAAGTACCTATTCGGGATGTACCTACTCGTAGTGTATCGCGACTATTCGCGTGATATGACTAGTGACAGTTTGTGTGACTGATAGTGGTGGAACCCTTCGGGTGACTTAACGCGCGAAGTGATTGTTCACGTGTTGACTTGCTACTGCTAGTCCTTCCACGGCATCATGCACGTCCTTCCATGAGGTATCGTGCTGCTAGTACAGTTGAAGTATTTATTTCATGAATGCAATAGTGGTACAGACGGTTGTTTTTTGTAGCTATATGCCAGGCCATAAATTGGTTTTAGGCCACCCTTAGGAATCAGGGTACATAAAAAATTTTACCCCGGCATGTAGGGTGGAAACTAGTGTACCCTGTCAAAATCAGGGCGTTTTGGGAAAACCAAAGCAATACCCTGATGCTGCCAGGGCAACTTTTTCCTCACCCTGATTGTCTGTCTGAAAACAACATGCATATTTCCAACTTGTGCCTGTTTTCTCCTAACGTGCTTCAGCTTTTGCGGTTGGAAACGGCGCGCTGCAAAATTTGCTTTGCCACGCAACAAAGTCTTACCGGCTAACCGGGACCTTGATCGTTTTTCTGACGGCTCTTGGTATTTGCGACTAGGTTTACTGACATGGCACGTGCATGCGTCAACTTCGGTATTTCGCACGCTACAGTTTTCGTTCATGCTTCGGAAGCAGTTTTTGAGAGACAGCGGGAGGAACCAAGTCACGGAATGGAAACGAGGTGGAGCGAGAGAGAATGGGCTGGGAAGAACTGTCAAATCATATATACATATTATATATAGGTTTGTTAGGCTTGGTAGATGTGCTACACTATTGAATCCTACTGAATTTCCCAGACAAAGGGAAAATACTAACTCTAACGAATCGGATGGCTCACAACTCAAGTGAGGGAGGGAAATCGAAAGGAGGGGAAGGGGGAATTAATTGAGGGAAAAGGGGAGGGAATCAAAACCAAGGGGAGCGGGGAAGCGAAATTAAGGGGGAACGAGGATCAAAATGGAGGTTAGGAGGGGATCGAAATCGAGGGGAAGGGCGGACGTAAGTGAGGGGAGACAAGGCCCTCGCAATTGGCCAATGAACCCCATGCGTGGGAGCGACTTCGCTCGCTTGCAGCGTCATGGAATTGACTTCAAATGGCAAGAGAAATCTGGGCCGTTAATCAAGAGAATCCATCGATGATTGATAACTGTCGAAACGATCGCAATCGATTGTGACCGTCAAAGGGTGTTGGACTTTTAGTTATATCGCACAGGCAGGTGGCGGAAATTCGACAAAAAAAAAAAAACAAAAAAAAAACAAAAAAAAAACGGCTGCTAAAGGCAAGGATTTTGTCATGCTAAGGCGTACATTGCAATGTACGAATTTCACTGCTCTACTAGGTTGCCAAGTTCTCGGAGTTTGGGGAGAGTAGGGGGTTGATTATTTTGTTTTATTTTATTTTTTGCCATTGCACTTTAAAAGATATACAGTACAAAGATGACCTTCAGTTGTAACAGGTATGGGGATGATGTTGAGGCCTTGCCAAATTATATGGATTGCAGGAGTGTGGGAGGGGGAGTGTCTGTACACGAGGACTTAGACAACAATTTTTTGTTGACGAGGGTGATGTCTCTGGCTATTTTGTGGGTTGTTGTTGGGTGTGTAGGGGGGAATGTCCGTACAATAGAACTTCGCCGATTTTTATTGGTTGCTTGGTGTGTGAGGGGAATGTCTATGGAGATTGGGGACTTCTTGTGACACTGGCTGGCTGCCCTAGGTTTGAGTATAGGGGGCGGCGTGATGGATTTTGGGTGGTGGATTCATATTTCGCACACGTCCGTGGGTTGCCTTGCATGTGTAGAGTGGTTTTACAATCGCCCGTAGGGACCTGTAACAAAGTAGAATTTTATGTAGGTGGGCAGCAATGTGGCGGCTGCCGAAGGATGCTGTGTTTCCTTTGGGGGGGGGGGGGTATGTCAACAAATTTAATTGTGTATGCTAGGTACAGTATATTTGTTATAGCCCTAGTTAGGTCAGTTCTTAGAGGGTACATTCCCACCTTTGTAACCCTCAACCTTCCTCCCTTAGCTCAATTTTCTCTCGACATTCTAACATGGCATCTAGAGCTAGGTCTCGCCCTCTAATCACGCTTCCGCCCTAGCACACCCTAGCCTAGCGCGCCTCGCCCCTAGTTGTGCGCCATGTAGATCGTCCCCTCCCCGCCCTACTCTGCTCGTCGCGTAGCTCGCGTCGGCTAGCGCCAGCCGCCACCAGCTAGTGCCGACCAGCGCCAGCCGCCGCTAGCCCGCACCACATTGGCGCCTTTGTTAGTCGCCGATCCCCCCCCCCCCCCCCCCCCCCCCCCCCCCCCCCCCCCCCCAGCTCGATCGTAGCTCGTCCCTGACGCCAGCACCAGCCAGCTTGCCAGCTCGCCAGAGTCAGCTCACGTGCGCTAGCCGCTAGCGCCAGCTCGCCAGCGCCAGCTTGCCGGCGCTAGCTCGCCAGCTATTAGCCGCCAACGCCAGCTCGCCAACTGCTAGCCGCCAGCGCCAGCTCGCCAGCTGCTAGCCGCCAGCTCCAACTCGCCAGCTGCTAGCCGCCAGCGCCAGCTCGCCAACTACTAGCCGCCAGCTGCTAGCCGCCAGCTCGCCAGCTGCTAGCCGCCAGCGCAAGCTTGCCAGCTATTAGCCGCAAGCACCAGCTCGCCAGCTGCTAGCCACCAGCGCCAGCTCGCCAGTTGCTAGCCGCAAGCGCCAGCTCGCCAGCTGTTACCAGCCGGCACCAGCTCGCCAGCTGCTAGCCGCCACCTCGCCAGCTGCTAGCCACCGCAAGCACCAACAGCTAGCCGCCAGCACCAGCTCGCCAGTGCCCGCCCGCCGCTTACCCACACTAGTCAGCAGCGCCAATTGACGCCACTGCCTCTACCACTGCTGCAGCTTGCTCTGCCGCTTGCTCTGCTGCTGCAGCCACTTGGCACCACCGCCGCGGCCATTGTTGCAGCTGCTGTTGCCATTGCTGCTACAGCCGCTTTAGCTGCCGCTGCTACCACTGCCACAGCCGCCATTGCTGCTGCCGCCACTTCCCTTGCAACCGCCGCTGCAGCCTCTGCCCTTGCAGCTACTACTGCCGCTGCTGCCCTTGCAGCTACCACGCTGCCCCTTGCAGCTTCCCCTGTCGCTGCAGCCCACACTGCCACTGCAGCCGCTGCTGCCACTACTGCCGCGGCTCGCCCGTACCCACGTAGCCGCCTCCACTAGCCAGCTCACTGCTGGCCTGCTACCATCCTCACCTCGCTTCTAGCTAGCCACCCTCGCTGCCACCAGCTCCCGTAGCAGCTGCCCCAACTGTTCCGGCTTCTGCCGCCACTGTCTTTCCGGTCGCAGCTGCCAGCATGGCGTCGCCCTACGTCTTCGTTCTGCGCCTGGATGGGGAGGGGCGGGGAGTCAGTTTCACCGCCTGGCAAGAGGCAGTTCTCTTTCAGCTCACGAGTCAGCGCATCGACGACGAGTCTTTGGACGCCCACGTCTCTGGTGAGCTCCCCACTATCCCTCGCCCGGGCGCTCCTGATCATGACGCAACGTCTGAGCAGCAGGCTATGCACGCTGCTGCTCGTACTGCCTACTCTATCTAGGCGTCTCGTGACGCCACTGCTCGAGTAGCCATCCTCAGGTGCCTGCCGGTTGCCGAGCACTCCCACTTTGTGGGTGCTGCGTCAGTCGGCGCCCTCTGGCTGGCTATCCTAGCTAGGTACTCCACCCCGTCGTCTGCCACTCTTGGTCGCCTCCTCCTCCCTTTCTTCCACCCTGACCTGACGTCGTTCACCACTGTAGCAGACATAGTCGAGCACCTACGTTCTCTCGAGGCTCGCTGGCGTGCGGCCTGTACTGAGGCCCAGCTAGCGCTCGCCCCACCCCCCCTCTTCGCCACTGTCTACTTCCTTGTCACCTGCCTCCCTGACCGCCTAGCCCCTGCCCGTGACGCGCTCCTTGCTCGTCACCCCTCTGAGCTCACCATTGACCTCTTCTCCACCTCCCTGACTGAGATAGAGGACCGCCTCCGCGCTATTGCCGGTTCCACTGGCGCGCCAGCGGTCCCTATTTTTCAGGGCAGCGCTCCCTCCCCAGTGACAGTCCCTGCCTCCGCCTCTGTAGTTGAGACAGCAGTGGCTACCTCTGCCCCCTGCCGCTCATCTGGCGGCAAGGGCAAGGGCAAAGGGGGCAAGGGTCGTGGGGGGTCGGCAGCAGCGGGTGGAGGGGGTGAGGGTGCGGATGGAGAGGGTGGTCAGTCGGAGTCAGGGACTGCACAGCAGCAGCAGCAGCAGCAGCAGCCTCCGCAGCAGCAGCAGCAATCTTGGGGGCCGGCGGGCCCTGGGGGTGGTAGTCGTGGTGGAGGCCGTTGGGGTTGGGGCCCAGGGCTGTGGGGGCCCAGGGCTGTCGGTGCCCTGGGGGTCGCGTGGCTCTTCTGTGAGTCAGGGTGCTGGTAGTTCTGGTAGCACGATAACTTGCACGTACCAGCTGCTGACTGGCCCACAGGCGCACCAAGTGTGCGGGAGCGTGGGGCACACCGCCGCTCGCTGCTTCCGCCGCCTGGACGACCTCTACCATCGTCGCTTCGGCCCGTAGGTGCAGGTTCCCCCCTGGCCGGTCTTGCTTCGTCGTGGAGTTCCTATATTTGATATGGATATGATTCAGATTGACCATGCCTTGTATTCTCTGTATTCTGATGCTTCTAGTGTTGCTAGTTCAAAGACGGCATCCTAAGGATCCATAAGCACTTACTGTACATCGATGCACTTCCCCCGCCGACGGTGAACGTAGTCGATGGCATGTGGATCTACAGGATAAAGCGCTCACCTAGTACGCTACGTGGCTAGAGGCTTCTGTCAGTGGGGGGGTGTGGACTTCTTCCAGACCTTCTCCCCTACCCTGGAGATGACTACTCTTCGGGTGCTCCTTGACCTTGCCGCATAGCGTGACTACGAGCTCCACTCACTAGACTTCCCTACAGCCTTCTTGCAAGGCAGCCTGCACAAGCAAATCTACCTGCGATGACCACTAGGCTTCTCTGGGTACTTCATACCTGTGACCCAATGGAGCATGTGCCGCCCTGTCTACGGTCTACGTCAGGCACCCTGTGAGTGGCACGACATGCTCCGCCCTATGATTCATGCTTCGCAGTTCTTCTCATTTGCTGCTGACCCCTCACTCTTTGTCAGTATTGGTCAGACTGCATTCTACATACTTGTGTACATAGACGATCTCATCTTTGCTACTCCTGACACAGACGCACTAGCCTCAGTGAAGGCCGAGCTACTTAGGCTATACGCCTGTACAGAGACCTTGGAGAGTTGCGACGCTATCAGGGCTCAGAGATCTCTTGTGACAGCGCGGCCTGCACGATCACACTCTCCCATTCCCTCATGGTGCAGAAGATCCTCCAGCAATTCAGTCTTCAATTCTCTTCAGCACAACCCACCCCTCTGCCTGTGGATCACAAGCTCTATGCTCGTGTTCCGCCTAAGCCGGCTGAGCCATGTGGTCTCCATACGCAAAGCTGGTGGGGTGCCTCATATACCTGATGACGCATACTCGACCAGATCTAGCATACCCTCTTAGTATCCTTGCTTGCGTTGTTGCAAATGGAAGGCACCGACTAGAGCACTGGTCGGCTGCCAAGAGGGTACTGCGGTATCTGGCAAGTACATCAAGTCTGGGGCTTATGCTAGGAGGACAAGCGTTAATGGTCCTCACTGGACGTGTCGTGGACTCACAACTTGGAGAGACTCCAGTCCTCATAGGGCTACTGTTTTAGTCTTGGTGTGGGTGTAGTCTCGTGGAGGTCCACTAGATCTTCGTCTGTAGCACTGTCCATTTGCGAGGCTTAGATCTACGCTGGGGCCATGGTCGCTCAGGAGCTCCGCTGGCCAACGTTTTTGCTCACCGACTTAGGCTGCTCACCTAAGTCATTGAGCAGGAGCGTAAGCCAGCGGAGCTTCTGAGCGGCCATAGCGCCAGCGCAGATATCTGCCTCACAACTAGACCGTGCTACAGACGATGACCAAGTGGACCGCCACGAGACTGCACTAGCACCAATGCTGAAGCAGTAGGCTTGTGACGACCTGAGTGTCTCCAAGTCATCAGACCACGACACGTCTGTATGTTCAGTAAGGACCCATGGCACCCGTTCTTCCAGCACAAGTCCCAAACATGAGGTACTCGCCAGATACCACAATACCCTCGTGGCAACCGACCAATGCTCAGGTCTGGTGTCTGCCAATCGCAACAAAGGGAGTAAGAATATTGAGAGGGGACGCTAGATCTGGGCGAGTGCACATCATCAGGTACATGAGGCGTTCCACTACCTCTACATAGGGACCACTGGGCTCAACCTGCTCACCAGTTTCAGGAGCTGAGAGCTTGTGGTCCACATGTAGGGAAGTTGGCTGTGCCAACGAGAACTAAAGGCCGGATCTCTGAAGGATCTGCTGCACCTTGTGGGACAGCGAGAGGGCGATTGTATGCGTTGCACGGTTACGAGAGATCTCCAAGCCCACATAGTGCCACAGCTCTACAGCTCTCTGCAGGCCTGTCTCATGGGTAGCTCGGCCTTTACTGAGGCTAGTGTGACCCTGTCTAGCATAGGAAAGATCAGGTCATCTACATACACAAGAGTGTAGAAGGGGGTTTGACCAGCACGAATGAAGAGTGAGGGGAAATTAGAGGACGGGTAGAACTGGAGATCCGCAACTGTAGTGCGGAGTGTGTCGTGCCACTCCCAGGGCGCCTGTTGCAGAGCGTAAACAGGGCTTCACTGGCTCTAATACCCTAATCCCCTAGATATAGGACCTAGTGGCGTTTAGGGCGAATAGTTTTTTTTTTGGTTTCTGGTGGGTTTTATTGTCAAATTTTTAAATATAAGTCCTGGGGCTTATCCGAAAAAATCAATTTTATGGGTTTCAGGAAAAAAAAAATGTAGATTTCAGCTCCCGAGCGAATTTTGATGCTTGCTGTAAAGGCGGTTTGCGGAACCTCAATGGGTAGGGCCTATAACCGAATTTTGCGTATAAGCCCCTTTGCTCGATCATAGGACTCAGGGGCCTAACATGTGGGGGGTGGCTCTATCTGGGGGATTACGGTATTAGAATGACCAAGTGAATTCTAGCAAGGGCATACAGAGTGATATGTGTGCTTGGTTTGTACTCTCTAAGAGCACGAACGTGTCTAGCCTATAACTAGACATGCATAACAAATGCATAAGTTGACACATCCCCTAAGCTAGAGAGGGGGTAGTGCCTAGCAAGACACACACAGCTCAGGGCGGCACTACTAGTCCAACCTCTTAGGTAGGGGTCCAAAGACCAGTCAGCAAGAGAACAAACCAAACAAGAGTAACTCAAAGCGGCACTACTAGTCCAGCCATGTAGACAAGAGCCACAAGGCCAGTCAAGATAATACGAGTAGTACACAAGTCAGGGTCCTAGCAAGTGACGTGCTACTGGAACTAGACCAAGTTGTAAGTAGTGTCGTTGATGATCTTAAAGTGCAAGGGCCTTGCTAAAGAGATCAGTTGTGTTGCGACCGGAGGCTAAGTGTACTACGCGTGCCTGGCCGCATTGATTTAGCTCACGTAGGAAGAAGAATCGCAGCTCGATGTGCTTTGCTCTGGCCTCTAGTGGAGGCTCCTGACACAGGAGGATCATGGCCCTGTTGTCAGCCTACAGGTCCGAGGCAGAGCTAAGCCGCTCACCTAAGTCAGTGAGCAGGAACGTCAGCCAGCAGAGCTCCTGTGCCGCCATGGCACCAGCATAGATCTCAGCCTCGCACCTAGACTGACACTGCAACAGACCACGAGTGGGTGGACCTCCACGAGATAGCACCTGCACCAAAGCTAAAGCAATTCCCCTAGGAGGACCTGAGCATCTCAGCGTTGTCCGCCCATGAAGCGTCTGTGTGCCCTATGAGTACCAGTGGTCTGCGTCCTCCTAGCACTAGCCCCATGCATGATGTACTTGCAAGACATCGCAACACCCTCTTAGCAGTGCAGTGGTTAGTGTTTGCTTGTCGCAACAAAGCGTGCGATGAAACTAAAAGGGTAAGCGAGATCAAGAGGAGTGCAATTCATCAAGTACATGAGGCAGCCTATGAGCTCTGCGTACTTACTACTAGGCTCGACCAGCTCTCCTAGGTTAGTCCAGGTGTGTCTCCTCAGCAGCTCAGCCTTCACTGAGGCCAGTGCATCTCTGTCTGCTGTAGCGAAGACCAGGTCGGCTAAGTACACTAGGATGTAGAACTGAGTCTAGCCTGAGCGAACAAAGAGCGACGGGTCAGCAGAGGACAGAAAGAACTGAAGGTCTGCTAATGTAGCACGCAAAGTGTCGTGCCACTCACAGGGCGCCTGCCGTAGACCGTAAACCAGGCACCGGAGGAACCACTCGGTCCCAGGAGGAAAAGAGCCAGAGAAGCCTGGCAGACGGCACAGGTAGATCTTCTCGTGCAGGCAGCCCTGGAGGAACGCTGTGAAGAAGTCAAGCAAGTGAAGCTCGAAGTCGCGTTGTGCTACTACATGAAGCTGTGCCCGAAGGCTGGTCATCTCGGGGTCGGGATGAATGTCTGGAAGAAGTTAACCCCCTCACGCTGACAGAAGCCTCTAGCAGCATAGCGTGCCTTGAACACCGGCGGCTCTTCAGGAGGGCGCTTCACCTTGAAGAGCCACCGGCCATCGACTACGTTTGCCCCAGGTGGGGGGACTGTGTCGACGAAGGTGCCGGTGGATCACGAAGATGCCATCTCTGCGTCCATGGCAGCTATCCGGTGAGAGGCCCAGGATCCCGAGGTCGCCTCAGCGTAGGTGCGAGGGGTCGAGATATCAAGAGCGCATGGGTCACCCTCAAGGGCTAGCAACATGGAGCAGAGATGAGGAGCGGCCTCGGACAGGAAAGCTAGCTCGTACTGCCTGTCTTCTATGATGTCACTGCCAAGGGCAGGTGTACCCTGGACGGACGGAGGACGGGCAGGGTCAGAGACCAGAGCAATGGCGTATTCAAGGCAGTGGGTAGAGGCAAAGTCAGAAACGGCAGCGACAAGAGCGTCGAGACTAGAGACAGCAACAAACGGGTCGGCAACAAGAGAGGCAAGGACACGAGGAACACGAGGGTGAGCACCATAAAGGAAGTCAGAATAAGGAGGTGGGTAGACAGCGAGAGATGACTAAGGAGCCGACGGAAGAAGAGGAGTGGGAGGAGCATGAGACGAGTTAGAGCAGAGAGACATAGGGTGAACACTCGAAGCTGGAGCGAACTGACGAGCACGAGAGGGGCGGTAAGACCACCAGCGAGAGGGGGGCGTAGGTTCAGGAGACAACGGAGGAGATACAAGAGGAGAACGAGGGGGGAAACGGGTCGGGGAGGAGTCCGGCGGACGGAACACGGGGCAGTAGACAGATGAGGAGGAGATGGCGGTGGGGGAGGTGTAGGCGGTCGGTCAGGAGAGAGAAGACAGAGGAGGCAAAGGGCGGAAATTGGCGGCGACTGCTGCTGCTGCTGCTGCTGCTGCTGCTGCTGCGGCTGCTGCTGCTGCGGCTGCTGCTGCGACTACTTTTGCGGCTACTGCTGCTGCTCCGCACCCACACCAGGACCTCCAGCCGCACCACGACTACCCCCAGGACTCTCAACGACTGCACTCCCAGGACCCGCACCCCCAAAACTAGAACCATCCCCAGCACCCACGCCACCCCAAGGACCGCCCGGACTCACCACAACAGCACCCCCAAGACTAGCGCCCTAAGAACGAGCACCCCTCTCAAATTCAGCACCCCAAGCGCCAACACCCCCAGAGCCAACTGACCCCTGCTGCTGCGGTGGTGGTGACTGCTGCTGCGGCGGCGGCTGCTGCTGCGAGTGCTGGTGCTGTGGCAGTGGAGGAGGCACAGGGGCCGAGGGTGCAGGCAGCTCACCCGGAGCCTCAGGGCCCCCGGGGTCAGCAGACTCCTTCGCTGGGCCAACCAAAGGAAGGTGTGTGGCGTGAGACACACCACACGGGGCAAGACAGGGAGCGGGAGCTACCGGGCGAGTGGGGACAAGGAACAGGAGCAGGGTGACGGGGAGACCTTGGTGGGGGAAGTGAGTATAGGAGACAAACTTGTCAAAGGTGACGTCATTTGAGTGAAAGAAACGGTGAGACGACGGGTGGTAGATGTGCTAGTCAGAAGCGTCTATGGGTAAACCAAGAAAGACACAAGGGACGGTGCGGGCGGTGAGTTTGTCCGCGCCAAAGGCGCGCACGTGAGCTAGGCAGCCCTAGACGTGAAATGCAGACAGGTCACCAGTGGACCCAGTCCAGAGAAGGGTCTGCGAAACCTTCGGGCGCGAAGAGTGAGGCCAAAGGTTAAGATGGTGAGCAGAGTAGCAAACCGCGAACGGCCACAGAATATGGGGTGCACCAGCATGAATCATGGAGGTACAAGCCACCTCCATGACCAAATCGATGTGTCGCTCAGCAACCCCATTCCGTTGTGGGGAGTCCCGGAGTGTGTATGACTGGGTGATGCCCTCAGCACGACAGTTTTGGCCAAGCCGACTGGAGGCGAACTCATCGTCTCGGTCCGTGTGAACATGAAACACTGGCTGGGCGCGGTGAACTCGGGCAGCAACAAGTCACGAAATAAGAACGGTAGGCACGTCGGCCTTCTGTACCAGGGGAAACACCATGGTGTACGGCGAGTAGCCGTCTACGAGAACCATAAAGTAGCACTCGCAACGCGGCCCAGGGACTGGGGTTGGGCCCCAAACGTCCACGTGTAGGGTCTGGAGTGGCGCAGTAGTGGGGGGAAGGAGGAGAAATGAGGAGCACGGCGCAGCCAGCCCTCAACGCAAGGCGTGCACGGAGGCGTCCGCGAGGAAGGGAGAGCAGGGAGTGATACAGGGAGACCTAAATCAAGACCGTACTCGGACATTTGATGGAGATGCGGGAGTGTAGGGTGACCTAGGTGGTGGTGCTATAGAAGCGACGGGTGAGTGAGCGACCAGTGGCGGCCTCAGTACAGACAGCGTACCGCTCGTGTCCAGAAAACGTGGTGGTGACGCCGAGGTCTTGAAGACAACCGGCCCAACCAGGTTATTAGAGAACGAGGGGATGTTTAGACCTGTAAGAGAGCCTGAGGGAACTGCCGGACAGCGAAGGGTGGTGTAGCTATGTGCAGCTACCGGACCGGAGCGAGTGTCTGCAAGGGCGACAGCTGCTGGGGTGGCAAAGTGGCATGAGAGTGGTGTGGTCATGAAAGAAGCATGTAGACGCACCAGAGTCCAGGGTGAAGGAGAGCGTGGCGGTAGCGTCAGCCAGCGGAGGCACTAGCGTTGAGCCAAGGCTAAACAAGACAGAAGGTCCTACACCCGATACAGAAGGGGAGCCTAGACTATACACAACGGACAAACCTAGGCTAAGCAGCACAGGGTAATAAGGTATAGTAGCACTAGATTTATCAGCATACATAGCATACATAGCAGAGCGACTCGAATCCATACAGTATCTAGCTCAAAAACTGGCACACGACCGCGTACCAGGCTGTGCCACTCTAGGAGGGACAGCGTGGGCCCGAAGCAGAGGTGGAAGAGGTCGTCGAGGCGCCAGTAGCAGAGGACAGCGATGTGTCCAGGACGCTCACACACTGTGCCACGAAAGGGGACCAATCTAAAGCTGGTATTGGCAACTCACCGAACTAGAGCCGCCACCCGACGTCAAGCTGCGAGGGCCGCCTCCGTGACCACCACCATCGAATCTGCCTTGCCACCACAGTGACGAGGCCCCCCAGTGCTGCAGGTGCTGCTGCTGCTACAGCTGCCGCTACAACTGCTATTGCTGCTGCCTCAACTATTTCTGCTCCTACTGCTGCTCTGTAGCGTCAGCATCCACCCCCTCGTCTCCACTCCCAGCACTCCTACCACTGTCACCCCCCCACGCCACCCCCAGCACCCCGCCCTTACGCCCCCCTCTGAGGCAACGAGGGGCTCTACCCTGACAAGGTTGCGCTGAGGCCGCCGACAGTAGCGGAAACATCAGAATAAGTGCACTGGGAGGGAGCACAGCCCTGGAAGATAGGGACCGCTGCATTACTGCTAGTCTGAGCGATAGCACGCTGGCGCGTCTCTATCACCGAGAGGGTGGCGACGAAGTCGCTAAGGGTGAGGTCAGTAGGGTGAAGGATAAGGAAGGTGTCGCGGGCAGTGGCTAGGCAGTCGAGGAGGCGTGTGGCTAGGAAATAAAGCATAGCACCGAGGGGGGGAGGAAGTACAGTAAGCTAGGCCTCGGTATCAGTAGCACGGTAGCTAGACTCAAGCGCGCGCAGGTAAGTGGCAAGATCACGGACAGTGGGGAAGGACGCGAGATCAAGAAAGAGCAGGGGCGGGAGGAGGAGGCCAGCACAGGCGGAGGAGGGAATGGAATAGTAAAGAATGACTGCATCTAGGTACTCCTTGGCCGTCTCTAGGGCCTAAAAGTGGGGATGCTCGGACAGGGGGAGAGCGTGACTGATAGCGAGCTACGTGGTGGCATCATGAGATTTCCAGACAGAGAGAATGAGCTCAGGAGCTGTGAAGGCCTCACGCTCAGTAGGCGTGGGGGCGTTAGGTAGGGCCGCAGGCATGGGGGGGCAAGGCAGCTTGCCGTCGACATGGATGGTCAGGTACTGGCACAGGTCGGTGAGCTACGCCTTAAGATTGAAAGCTCGATCCTCTGCGTCTAGGCAGAGAACAGCGTCTGCCATCACGCACAGCTGCAGCAGCTGGAGACCTCAGGCGGAGGAGGAGCAGGGGGCAGGTAGGTGTGCTGGAGTGCGGTGGAGAGCGGTGGAGATCGGTGGGGTGCGGTGAAGTGTGGTTGAGTTTGGTGGAGTATGGTGAAGCCGCGAGAGTGGAGACAGCCGACGGGAGCGCCAGCGCAGAAGAGAAACCAGGGCCGGTTGCAGGCTTGGGCGGGCAGCTAGTTGGGGCCAGCGCTGAGCAGGGGCCGGCGCGGCAAGCTGGGGCGGCGCAGCGAGCCAAAGCCGACGCAGCTAGCTGGGGCGTCGCGGCAAGCCGGGACCGACACGGCAAGCTGGGGCGGCTCGTCAAACTAGGGCTGGCGGCGAGCTGGTGCCGGCGATGAGCAGGGGTGGCGCGGCGAGCAGGGGCCAGCGGCGAGCTGGGGCCGGCGGCAAGTTGGAGCCGACAGCGAGCAGGGGACGGCGGAGAGCCGTGGGCCTCGTGGCGAACTGGGGGTCGCGCGAGCTGGAGCCAGCGGCGAGCAGGGTGGCCTCACGTCAAGCGGGGGCCAGCGACGAGCTGAGGCCAGCATCGAGCTGGGGCCGGTTAGCCGCACAGCGAGCTGGGGCCATCGTGGCGAGCTAGGGCGGTGCTGCGCGTTGTGCTGGGACCAGCGCAGCAGGCTAAGGGCCAGTGCGGCAATTCTATGGGCCAGCGCGGTGGGCTAGGGGCCAGCGCGGCGGGCTAGGGGCCATATCGAGGAGCTAGGGGCCAGCGTGGCGGGCCAAGGGCCAGCGTGGCGGGCCAGGGGCCAGCGCGATGGGCTAGGGGCCATCACGACGGACTAGGGGCCAGCGCGACGGGCCAGGGGCCAGCGCGGAAGGCTAGGGGCCAGCGCGGCGGGCTAGGGGCCAGCGCGACAGGCTAGGGGCCAGCGTGACGGGCTAGGGGCCAGCGCGATGGGCTAGGGGCCAGCGCGGCGGGCTAGGGGCCAGCGCGACGGGCTAGGGGCCAGCGCGGCGGGCTAGGGCAGGCACGGCAAGCTAGGCGGAGCGCTTGACATAGGCTAGGGTGGGCGCTCTACGATAGGCTCGGGCGGAAGCACAGGTGAGTGGGACCTACCTAGTGTGGGACTAAGTGAATGGTAGCAAGGGCATTCAAGGTGATATATGTGTTTGGGTTGTACTCTCTAAGAGCACGAACCTATCTAGCCTATAATTAGGCATCTATAACAAATGTGTTTTGACATAACGGTACCAATTGCAAAACAAATCCCAATGTACATACCAAACCAATCTCTGGATTTCATAGGGGTTTGGAGTCGGGGGCGTTTTAGGCTTGGTGACCGAACCAAGCTCCATACCTGGCTGGTTCGGTTTTGAAAATGTATAATCCGCTCGTTTTGCAACTCTTCGGTAGAACAACTGCTTGCAATTCCCGCACCTCGACAACCCCAGAATGCAATTGCGAAATAGTCGAGCTGCATGATACGGTACCCTGCCTTCAACTCTGGTAGCAGAAAAATGCTACTGTAACAAGTAGGCACTCCTTTGGATTGTCTCACCTATTTCCTTCTGAAATTTGAAATACAATTTCAAATGTGCATGTCTTGGAAACGAGCCAGCTCCATAGCGAAGGTGGTTGTCAGATCTTCGCAAGGAATCGATTGAAGGGGTTGATTCATGGTGATGGTTCGTGAAGGTGATCAATTATCATCCTTCTCTAGGGGCCGTTCGCTGACCAATTTTTCACCGGCACGGCGAGGGAAATCAGGCATGTGGAACATCGACCGAGGCTTCGTGGGTTCGCCGAACCCAATTTGCGAAACATGACGTCCGCATGCGACATCGTCGCGTCGGTTCGGTTTCCCCAAACCAAGGGCCCCCAAATCGCGTGCCCCTTCTCATGCCAAACCCGAAGCGCGGCCATCAGCCGCCCAGAGCTGCCAGGCAAACTTCAATTTCACTCCGTGCCACACCTCATATTGCAAAATCGTGGTATGAGGCAGGCCAAGATTGGCATGCCTCTTGGCTGGGCAGGTTTACGAAACCCAAAAAAAAACCCGCAGTTCACGATTGTCCCTCACAGCCACTTCCCCTCCAACCCTACCCGTCAATCTGCCCAATTGCGCCAGCTCGTACCCATCCAACCGGCCACATTTTGAAATGTTAAAAAAAAAATGCAGTATTGACAAAATTGTGTGAAACATCTTTCTCCGCTAGATTTTGGACGAAATTGCGATGGGCTAACAGGGCTTTTGATGGGCCCCACTCTTCTTTTTCCACGAGTTTGTCGTATCCAGGCCTGCAGTCGTGACCAACGTAATCATGAGCCGGCGACGTTATGATTACCGAAGTACTGGGGCACACAAAAACAAATTATGTAGGTTTGGCTGCGCAGATTCCATGCGCGCGGGATTTGGTCGCCCGTTCCCCTTCCCGTTCCCCTCGGAAAATTTCCCGCGAACGGCCCCCTGATGGGCCCTGCCCCTGTTGTAGTTTTGCGTCAGTCAGTCAGCCTGACAAACCCCACCGACCAAGTCTGCATACCATCAGGCGAAACCTGTCCTAGTGTTCTGCCCTCCTGGCAAAAAGCGCGGCGCTGCAGGTAAACGAGTCAGTTTCACGACGCGCGACGATGTCAATTGGATAGTGTCGGCAGTAACCACCTTTCGCGCCCTTTTCTTTGCGCTAACTGAGCAGGGCTCTGGCTTGGTTTTTCATCATCTCGGACGAACCAGGCCCCTCGGAAAATCGCCCTGTAAAATTTATCCTCGTAACAAACTTTCCCTGATTCTTCAGGGTCCGTGCTAAAAAGGGCCTGATAGGTTATCCCATCTTTGCTGGACAAGATAGTGAGGGTACCAGTGGGCGACTTCGGGGTGGGAAACCTGCCCCCTCACCAGCACCAATGCTGCAGATGAATCATGCACGTGCAGTTGTTATATTTAGGCCAGGGGGCTGGGAAGAAAGGGGGTAGGGTGGGAGGGACGGGGCGAGTTTCAGTGGCATTAACAATTGTTCCTGGAAGCTCATTTTGAAACCAACCGCTAAGAGGGAAAATGGGGACCAGAGTGGGGCTAAGGGTGAAAGGGAAGAACGGGAAGTTTCACAGATTCCTACACCCCCTGGAGGCTAACTAGGTGTCCAGGCTCCCTCAAAACCGCCCCGGACTCCTACGGGTCAGTGGATAAATCCCCCATGATTTCAGGGCTTTCTTGGTAAAAAGTCATCGAAAACACAGGTTTGGCCTTAAGAAACATTGGATTTTCAGTTAAATCGAATAAATTACCCCGTTAACGTGTGCCCTGCAACTGAGGGAACATTCCGCAGCGAGTGTTAGACCCGAGGGTTTAGCGGGAAGATCCGAGACTGGGGAAAAAAAAATGCATCGGGTCTTGCGAAAAACTGACGGGTCCAGCCAGTCAGCTGTCGAGCCGAACAACTAACAAAGTCGTGCAAATGAGCTTCCACCATTCATAAATTCGCAAATTTCGCTTGGGCTCGAAAAGTTCGGCCAATATAGTCGCAAGCCTCCCCTTGCGACAGCTAGCGACTATGCAGCCGCTGCACCGTCAAGAAACTTAAACCCGCAGTTAGGTTGTGACAGCCCGCGGCTCCTCCGGCCGCGAGTCGACTTCGGCTCTGAAACTAGCTACAGAATACTCCCTGAGCCCAGCCTTTCTATCGCGCCACGATGTGATGCGACGCGGTCCGATGTGATTGCAGGTGTTTCAGACCAGCGCCCAGACCAGACCAGATGGGACATTGCAGCACATGTTGAAGGGGTGTGAGATGAGGGATGGGGAAGAAAATTGAAGCAACGCAGTCTCTCCTCTCCACTCCATATGGCGGGCATGTTTTGGAGGGCTGAGCCTAAGACCCCCTATCTCAGCTTCTACCCGTCCTCCCATCTCAGCGTCTTGCACTAGCTGGGTTCCGTTCAAATAAAAGAAAACCTCCATGCCCATCTGCTGGTGCCGCCGGCCACTTTATCCAACACATCACGCGCCCATCTAGTCGCTGTCACCATCTGCGCGTGTAGATTGCCCAACAGCGGGGAACATGCAGGGCAGATGTGCGCTGACATGATGCGTACGGCGCAACGCCTAGTCAGGAGTCCCCGCATTGCGCACGGCTTTCCGTCGCCCCTGAAACACACCTGCGACGATGAAGGCGTGCTTGCGATGCGAGATAGATACACCGAGAGAGAGCGACAGGTGCACACATATCCACACGCCAACAGAAGCATGAGGGCATCCGCGTCGCAGCGCGCGTAGATCAGGCTCGGGAAGAGTCAGGCCTGTCTGCAATCGGAGAGGGCCTTAGTGCTCCTAGCGGGCCATTTAGAGAACATTCGTATCGCCCGCCCCCAAGTCGTCCACCACACATTTGCACTCGCTCCCTTACCCAGTACTGCACTCACTGCATCACTCCACCTGCATGTACGTATGGGACTCAGGCCCTTTCCTACTCGCTCCCCGGTTCTATCTGCGCTCCTAGAGACGTGCACCCATCACCAGCGCCGTCCCTCTCAAAACGCACGAAGGGACAACGCACGGACTTCGCTCTCGGCTTACGGCCCGGTCCGCCCATTAGACATATCGATCCTGCTATCACAAGACAGCTTCGTAGAAACTGCACAAGCACAAGCTGTCCGCATAAGGGTTCCTCGAAACGGCCTTTTCGTGACACACCTTCACCACTCATCAGCTCTCCTCCAGGTCTCGTGTCTCCTCCTTCAGTCTGCACTGCGCAGTGCTCTTCAACCCCTCTTCAATCCCTTTTAGGTGTAGTCACTCTATTTAATGCCTCAGGCGGTGAGGCGTCTCAAATTACAGGCTCGTGCTTCTTAAAGCGATTAGCCTCTAATTGTCCGAAAACAAGGTGTTCCGAGTGGGCTCCTTTCCGCAAGAAGAGCAGCAGCTACTGCCTGACGAATCCTGTTTCGACCTGTTGGGAAAACACCCAAGATGTCTCGACCTGGCTTGTTCCCATCTACAAGCGGCGCAGCCGCACTGGCTGTGCTGCTGCTGCTCGTGTCGGGCATGCAACACACGCCCTCATGGCTGCCCACGGCGCAACGAGGGCCGCCGCCGCTGCTGCTGGCGGCGGCGGCGGCGACCGGAGGGCAAAACTACGGCGACGCGCTCGCCCTGAGCATCCTCTTTTTCGAGCAGCAGCGGTCCGGAAAGCTGCCGCCTAATCAGCGAGCCAAGTGGCGCGGGGATTCCGGACTGAAGGACGGCAAAGATGTCGGGGTGAGTGCTCTAGGGGGTGAGTGCTCAAATGTTATCCAGCTGGTTTCGGCTCACGCATGGCGGCTTGACTGGGGCGGGTCCAGGCGAACGAGTCTCTGTATCCCGCGAAAATCTCTTGAACGAGTATCATGTCCTGTCAACAAGAACGTGTCCCTGTTACTTGACTGCACCTGGCGTGCTGCAGCTCTCAGCTCTCAGTCGTACATCTCTTGAGAATCGTGTATTGCACCTGAGTGCTCGCAGCTCCGGCGGTTGCCTCTCGGCGGAAAACTCCCCCCCCTGTCCCCCAAAGCACAACGCCTCAACCCCTCCCCTGGACTCTGCCCAACCTCCCGAACTCCCCGCTCCCGATCCGCACCGACCCCACTCCCCACCGCCCCCAGGTGGACCTATCCAAGGGCTACTACGACAGCGGCGACAACGTGAAGTACGGGCTGCCCATGGCGTTCACGGTGGCCACGCTGGCGTGGGGAGTGGTGGAGTACGGTAGCCAGCTGGAGGCGCAGGGGCAGCTGCAGTACGCGCTGGATGCCGTGCGCTGGGGGGCAGACTTTTTTGTAAACGCGCACCCCGAGCCGAATGTGCTGTATGCCCAGGTGAGTGGGGGAGGGGGGGATGCGCGCAGAGGTGCATGAGCGGGGGAGGGGGGTGGTGCGCGCATGTCTGGTAACCGGGGGCGCGAGGATTCGTTTAGGCGACTCAGAAAGCATTTTTTCCGTCCTATGTTTTGCCAAACCGCTAACAGTCTATCCGCTCAGCGCCTGCTCCCTCCCGCCTTCCAATCGTGAGGAGTCTATTTTTGAGGCGCCTCAAAAACATAAGTGCTGGATTTCCCCTCACCCTCTCTTCCTCCCTCGCACCCCCCTCCCTCCCCCATCTCCCTTTCCCCCCCCTCTCTCTCCCCTCCGCAGGTGGGCGATGGCGTGTCGGACCACGCGTGCTGGCAGCGGCCCGAGGACATGACCACGCCGCGCACGGCGTACCGCCTGGACGCTGCCAATCCCGGCACGGAGGTGGCCGCGGAAGCCGCCGCCGCCCTCGCCGCCGCGAGTCTCGCGTTCGTGGCGAGCGATAAGGGGTACTCAACCACGCTGCTGCGCCACGCGCGCGAGGTGCGTGCGAGTGGGCTGGTGGCAGCTCGTAGTGCCATTTCGCCCCACGACTTCCCCCCATCCCTCGCTTACTCCTCCTAACTCCTTGGCACCCCTGGCCATTGTAGCATTAACGCCTCCCACCTCTCCATCATACTCCGTCGCGTCTCCACCTGCGTCCCTCTCACGAATCGACTCCCTTTTCCCTCTGTCTTGCCTCGTTCCCCCACGCTCTCGCCTCCCTCCACTCCCCTCGCGTGTCGCCCTTGTGTATAGCAGCTCTTCGCCTTCGCGGACAAGTACCGGAGGACGTACACTGCCAGCATCCCCTCCGCCGCCACCTACTACCAGTCCTACTCCGGCTATAATGTATGCCCGCGCACCCTCCGGCTCTGCGCTCTTTCCCCTCTCGCCTCCCCTCCTCTCCTCCTCTCTCTCTCCTCGTCTCGCGTTCCCTCGCCCCACCCCGTCCCTCCCTCCCTCCCTCCCTCCCTCCCTCCCGCCCTCGCTCACTCTTCTGTCCATCCCAACGCCCTCTCACCTCCCCCCCCTCTACCCCCCCTACCAGGACGAGCTGCTGTGGGCGGCGGGGTGGCTGTACCGCGCTACAGCCGACCAGCAGTACCTGGGCTACATCCGCGCCAACAAGGAGGCGCTCAAGGGCGCCGCTACAACCGCCAAGATGTTCTCCTGGGACGACAAATATGCCGGCGCGCAGGTCCTGCTGTCGCAGGTGTGTGACCTCCGCTCCCCCTCTCTCCCCCCCTCTCGTGCTGTCGCTCTTCCTCTCTCTCCCTCGCTCTCTACCTCTCTCCTCTTTCCCTCGCTCACTCTCTCCCTCTCCTCTCTCGTTTGCCGTTCGCCCTCTCCTTTCTCTCAGTATGCCATGCGCTGTGTGTCACCTCCCATCTCCTCTTCTCTCCTTTCTCTCAGTATGCCATGAGCTGTACATGCGATAGACGTCCTCCCCTCTTCTCTCCTCCGTACTCTCTTCTTCCATGCCTCACCTCTCCTGCTCCTCCCTCCTTCCATCTCTCTCTCGCGTTTCCCTCCCCCATCCCCCCTCCTCCCAGCTCGCCCTGGTGGCGGACGACAGCACCATGCAGCCGTACGCCGACCGTGCTCAGGAGTTCATGTGCAACGTCGTGGGGGGGACTAAGACACCGGGTGAGTGGGGGGAAGAGTGTGGGGGAGGGGAGGGGCCGACGAGAGAGTGGGGGGGGGGGGGGGGGGAGACGGAGGGAAGATAAGATAATTTTTTTTCTCGATCCCTCAATGGGCATCCGTTTTATGAGCTAGATCTAGGTCCATTCTAAGGAGGCTTGCTGCGGATCGAACCCATTTTCTTCTTACCAGTTGTCTCGATCCCGACAACCTTTTCTGCATACTGCTCTCTGCGTCATCTCCCCCAACCTTTCCTCTTCTTCAATCACCCGTCGTTTCCCTTGACCCCAGGCTGGCTGCGGTCTTCCTGCCATGGAGCAGCTTGCAGTGCATGACCTCGGAGCCTCGATCTCATAGATCCTCTTTCCTGCTCCTTTCCCCTGCCCCTGCCCCTGCTCCTTCCCCTTCCCCTGCCCCTTCCCATTCCCCTTCCCCTCTCCCTCCCTTCTCCTGCTCCCCTATCCACGCCAGGCGGGCTGCTCATCTTCCTGCCGTGGAGCAACCTGCAGTACGTGACGTCGGCGTCGCTGCTGCTCTCGGTGTACTCGGACTACCTGGACCGCGCCTCCGTGGCGTCCTTCAAGTGCGCCAGCGGGCCCACGCTCACTCCCGCGGACCTCAGGCGCACGGCGCAGAAGCAGGTGCGAGTCATGGGAGAGAGGCGCAAGGCCCGTATGTACGTGGTTTGTGCATGGTTTGTACACGCAGAGAGGTGTGGGGCGCATGGGGTTGGAGGTCTCTGCGCTACATGCGCCCGCTCATGCACACTCACCTCATCTACACTCCCTCTCATACCCCATCTCACAACCCCTCTCTCACGCCCCTCCAGGTGGTTCCAGGTGGACTACATCCTGGGCAGAATCCCCCCAGGAAGCGTTCCCAAGCGCATGAGCACAGCATTCAAACCCCCTCACTTACACTCCCCAATACTCCCCTGTCTCCCACACCAACCCCTGCACACCCCCCCCCCCCCCAGGTGGACTACATCCTGGGCAGCAACCCCAAGGCCATGAGCTACATGGCGGGGTACGGGTCGTACTACCCCAAGCGGCAGCACCACCGGGGGGCGTCGCTGCCGTCCATCAAGAGCAGCCCCGCGTTCATCGCGTGCGGGGATGGCTTCTCCTTCTTCCACACGCAGGTGAGGCCTAATTGAAATGGTCTTTTTAAGTCGACTCAGAAGAAGTCAAGAGCAGTCCCTCATTACTTGCAGGGGAGGCTTCTCACACTGCACCTCTCATCTCCTCCCTCTCATCTCCTCCCTCTCGTCTCCTCCCTTCCTCTTCCTGTCCCAATCCCTCCTCCGCTGCTCTTTCCACTCCTCAGAGCCCCAACCAGAACGTCCTGGCAGGAGCGCTAGTGGGCGGCCCTGACGCATCAGACTCGTTCTCTGACGACCGCAGCAACTACCAGCAGAACGAGCCGAGCACGTACGTGAACGCGCCGCTGGTGGGTGTGCTGGCGCGCATTGCAGGCGGCACGGAGAAGATCCCCGTCACGCATGCCGACCCTGCGCCCATTACTGCGCCCAAGGGGAGCCGGCCGGGAGGGAGTACTGGAGGAGGGAAGGGGTCCGGTGGTGGAAGCAGTGGTGGGGCGAAGAGCCCCCCAAAGAGCCCACCGAAGAACACTGGAGGTACGCTGACCCTTTGCCGCGCACCCTCCTGTGTCTCCCCATGTTTTGTGCTTTTCTCGAGAGCTCTTACTTGATAGTGCATTGACTGTGGCGTGCGCTAGAGCATTGATGACAAGGATCTCTGAGTGTCCTTCGCAGTTTCTCCGTGTCGGTGTCTTTCTCTGACTCCTTGTTACTGCTTCACAAACACCAGCAGGCAAGCCCAGCAATGGCAAGAACAACAATGGCGACAGCAAGAGCAGCAGCGGCAGCAAGGGCGGCAGCAAGGGCGTGCGGCGGCTGGTGGTGCGCACGAAGCAGACGGGCACGTGGAAGGACAAGAGCGGGCAGGAGGTGGGGCGGTACTCGGCCAACATCACCAACGTCAGCGGGGGGCGGCTCAACGCCGTCACCCTGCGAGCCAGCAACTTCCATGCATCAAGGTAGCGCTTTCTCCAAGGGTCGACCGCCATGGCTGCTGCTCGGGATGTGGGGGCTTTGTAAATAGTACTTGTTGGTCTGGCCGGTCTGGCCTCAGGCTGATCCTGCCACTCTCCGCACAATGACTGATCAGCCATGCCCCCTCCCCCCCACACCCTCCCCCCCCCCCCCATTTTCCGCCTCACGGGTGCAGCTACTGGGGGCTGACTTGGTCGGAGAAACCCAGGGGGTACCGGATAGTGCAGAACGGTGGAAACCTGGACAAGGGCTCGTCAGTCGCAGTGGTGTACATCCAATCGGGGGGCAAGGCCCGTTTCCGCGGCATTTGGAAGGACTAAGTGCGTGGGAGGGCGAAAAGCATGGGAGGTGAAAAGCGTGGGATGGCGAAAAGTACGGAAGGACTAACGGTGATTCGTGATACCTGTCAGCTGATCCTGAAGTGTGCTGTAGAAGGAATGGGCATGCGACACAGTACTAGGGAGGAGAAGGCTTCTCAGGCACCTTACAAGAATTCGACTAAGGGCGCATTCCCCCTGCGTGTCACGCTCTCTGGCACGAGGGCTTTGTGTCAGCATCCTGACACGCCTTGGGGATTCACCCTAACATCAGTAGTAGCGGAGGATAGGGCCCCGCATCGTTGTGGGGAGGTTATGAGCCCATAATCATACGGTGGGAAAAAGAATACGAGCGTTAGTGGTGCGCGCAAGTGTAATGTATTATAGTAGATTGCCTTCACGGTGGGCTGTAGATAAGTGTCATGATGAGTATTCATATTAGTCGATGTGAGCTAATTTCTAAACTAATTCATAGGGATAGGTATATTGGGTCTTTTTGTATCGCAGTACATATTTATATATGATCATTTGGGCTGGAAAGAAGTTGCAGCACCGAAGATGGCATTTCATAATCATGTAAGCCAAAATAAGCGTAAACGGACGAGAGGTAAATAAATAAATCAATACCACAAAGCGAGGTAGGTATATTTGGGACAGCGAGGCTGCACAAAGCGGAGCCCCCGGCTCCCACACCCTACTCCTCCTGTGAAAGAAAACCCTCGGCAGCTGAAGGGTGGTGTGACCAAGTGATCATCACTTGAGCCCACTCTCAAGCTAAGGCAGTATGAGTAGTGTGTGAGTGAGAGAACGCTGAGAGTACGGAACGGAGTAAATCTGGAGGAGTCTCACAGGGGCTCAACGGATATAGTGGAGCGCCAGAGCAGGCCAGAAAGGCAAGGAACGACACGCTAGGCCGATTCACGGACGCTGAACGTGGGGAGTACCGAGGCAGGTTAAATCTTCAAGGTTAGGCGGCAGAGCTTGCGATGGCGGAAGTGGCGGGAAACAGTGTAATTTGCCAGCTAGCCGATGCAGAGGGCAAGTTGGCCGGCAATCCCGTGGACATTCCGCAGGACGCGGGGCCCAGGGAGCTGACGGCGCTACTTAACGCCATCCTCCAGAATGTACGTCCTAGTTCATCGCGATTAAGTACGTGTCGAATTGAGCGCGCCTTTTCTTGCGACTCAGCGCGTGTTAAATGTACTGTAGGCGGGCGCCCTCTCTCCCATTCTTCCCCCCTCTCCTCGTGCCTCGCGCTGTGTGCTGTGCGCTAAGTAACCGACGAGCCCCATTTAGCGCACGCGCGCGCGAACGCCTGCCCGCTTGCTCTGGTTATGAGGCTCCTCAAAACTAGACTCCTATCACGCCTGTCCGCTTGCTCTGGTTGACAGTCTCGTCGTTTCGAAACGTGTCCCTCCACCTGGTTAGCCCGTTCATTTTTTAAGCGCCTCAAAAATAGCTTCGGAACTTGTCCCTCCACCTGCTTAGCCGTGTCTGTCGCCTCGGTGTGCGCGGGGATAAGGGAAAGAGAGGGTTTATCTTGGACAGGGCACGGGGTTTATGACGGAGAAGGTTTGAGATTTATTGACCGCGGTTTCCTTCCAAATGAGCTATCTGTTACTGGTCGTTGAGGGGCTGTGCAGCACCTCACTGCATGCTAAGGCTCCCCGCAGGATCCGGGGTTTAAGGTTCTAGGGTTTAAGGTTTCCTCGGTGCGCACTTGTTCGATTGGGTGATGCGCTGAGCACCGTATAGGTTGATGGTTCGAGGTTCAAGGTTTAAAGGTATTCCCTGTGATTAGCGTTCGTCACGGTTATCATTGGGCTGCGCTTTCTTGCTCTCGTGCTTCAGTGTGTGTCTCTCTCTCTCTCTCTCTGCACACGGGTGCGTGTGCCTGCATATGGCACGTGGCATGTGGTGTGCGTGGCATGCGCATTCATGTATGCATGTGCGTGCATGCTTGTGTGCTTGTTTCCATGCCTGTGTGCATGCATGTGTTGGCATCAGGAGGAGAAGCTACCATACGCGTTCTACATCGACGACAGGGAGGTGTCAGAGCCGCTAGGAGAGCACCTAAGACAACACAAAGGTACTCTATCCCTCCCGCAGGTCTCTCTCTCCCCGCCGCACCCCTGCTGCCATCCCATCATATGCCCGCATCGTTTCTGCTCCCACCAACCCCTTCTTCTACAACCGCTCTTGTTTCCACACCCTCACTCGTGCTTCCCTCGTGCTTCTCTCGTGCTTCCCTCGTGCTTCTCTCGTGCTTCCCTCGTGCTTGTTGCCTGTGAATAAACCCCCCGCCTCTCTCCCTCTCTCCCCCCTCCCCCCTCCCCCCGCCCTCCCCCAAAATCACTGCGCCAGTCTCCGTGGAAAGGATTTGTCCATCGTTGTAGTACCAGCCCCGAAGCCGATTCTTTACGCGCATCAACCTCACCCCCCTGCCCCCCTGCCCCCCTGCCCCTCTCCCGCCCTCCCGCCCCCCTCCTGTCTCGGCTCCAGTGTCGGTGGAGAAGGTGCTGTCCATCGTGTACCAGCCCCAAGCCGTGTTCCGAATCCGATCCGTCACCCGCTGCTCTGCCACCATTCCAGGTACGCGCCTTGCATGTGCGCGCGTGTGCTTTTGAGTCGACTCACAACAACAAGCAGACCACCATTCTGGGTGTGCGCCTTGGATGCGTGCGTGTGTGCGAGAGAGGAGGTGGGGTTGGGGGGGGAGATGAGGAAGGGGAGGTGGGGTGAGGGAGGGAGAGTGAGGCGGGCACTTACTTCAGCGAAAGGGCAAGGCCGAAAGTTGCCTATGTGAACCGAAAGTTGCCTATGTGAACCGAAGGTTCCCCTTGAAAAGTTGCAATGCCGGATGCTTCCCCTTGAAATCGTACTGAACTTCGCCCTCCTTCCTACAACCCCCCCCCCCCCTCCCCTCCCCCCCCACCCCCGCCTTTTCCCCCTCCTTTATGTTAGCCCCTTCCCCCCCTTTCCCCCCCCTACTCCATGTCCCCCCCCCCCTCCTCCTCCTGTCCCTCCTCCCCCGCTGCTCTTCTTTCACCAGGCCACACAGAAGCGGTGCTGGCTGTTGCCTTCTCCCCTGACAGCAAGCAGCTGGCGAGCGGGTCGGGCGACACCACCGTGCGCTCAAGACGCACGCATCTGCCCCTGCTGCCTCCCTTCCCCCCGCCTCATTCCTCCCTTCTATCCCCCTCCCTTCCCCTTTCGCCCCTCCACCCCCACTTCGCCCCACCCCTCCTCCTTTCCCTCCTCCCCCGCTGCTCTGTTTCCACCAGGCCACACGGAGGCAGTGCTAGCTGTGGCCTTCTCCCCCACTCCCACCCCCCCTCTCCCCACTTCATGTCTCCCCCCCAACCCCCCTCGCCCTCTCCCCCCCCACCCCCTCTCCCTCTCCCCCGCCCCCCACTTTCACCAGGCCACACAGAGGCAGTGCTGGCTGTTGCCTTCTCCCCGGACAGCAAGCAGCTGGCGAGCGGGTCGGGCGACACGACGGTGCGGTTCTGGGACGTGAACACGCAGACGCCGCTCAAGACGCGCGCGGGGCACAAGAACTGGGTGCTGACGCTCGCATGGTCGCCCGATGCGAGGTACCTGGCCACAGGCGGCATGGACGCGCACGTGCTGCTGTGGGAGTCGCCCGCGGGGGAGAAAGACCCTGTTGCGCTCAAGGTGGGTGTGTGGGGTGGGGGGGGTGAGGATGGGGTGGATGGGTGCGAGGGTTGGCATTGCTGGATGGTCGGGTGTTTGTTTTGGAGTTGAACGTGCAGATCTAACCCCCTCTCGCGCTCCAACACACACGCACGTGTGCGCACACTGACACTCTCACGCAAACAACCCAAGACACGCACTGCAACACTCGTCCCAACACTCGTCCCAACACTCGTCCCAATACTCGTCGCAACCTTCTTATCCTCACCACCCTTCCCAGAATTCCAGCTTATCCGAACTTAAAACTTCCTGACACAACCCTCCCCCATTTCCCCTTCCCCCCCTCTCACCTCCCACCCCTTCTCTTCCCCCCCAGGGCCACCGCAAGTGGATAACAGCTATAGCCTGGGAGCCGGCGCATGTGGCGCTGCCGTGCCGGCGCCTGGCGAGTGCGAGCCGTGACGGGGACGTGCGCGTGTGGGACGCCGTGAGACGCGCCACGCTGTTCGTGCTCACAGGGCACACGCTGGCCGTGACCAGCCTGCGATGGGGAGGGGATGGTGTGATCTACTCGGGGTGAGTTACGGGGGTGTTGCGGGCGCGGGGGAAACGGGGGGGGGGGGGGGGGGGGGGGCACCGTGCCACGCTGTCCGTGCTCACGGGACACATGTTGGCCGTGACCAGTTTGCGATGGGGAGGGGATGGCGTGATATACTCGGGGTGAGTTAAGTTCCAAGCAAGACTTCTCAATAGCTACTAGCTAGGAGGGGAACGGAGACATTCACGTGTGGTAAACGCTGTGGGACCCCGTGGGAGTCGGGCCATGCTGTTCTTGCTAACAGGGCATACCCTGGGTTGGATTGGAGAGGGGATGGTGTGATGTAATCTATTCAGGGAGTTGGGGGGGTGTCTGTGCGGACGGGTAGGGGTTATGTGCAGTGGCCACTGTGGGGTTATGCTGCTCGTCGCAGAGACGAGGCCCACACTGCCTGCAGATCCTTGGACTCGCAGCTTCCCGTCTCCTGACGCCGCGCTCACTGGAAGATGTCCAAGGATCCGCACCTGTCCGATGGAGTGTGCCTACCTGGCAGCGCGGAGAGCGAGTGGCATATCCTTGGACATCTTCCAGTAACCTGTCTCCTGACGCCGCGCTCACTGGAAGATGTCCAAGGATCTGCAGGCAGACGACGCACACACTGCGTGCAACTAGAACCACTCTCAGAAGCTCCAACCTCTTCCGCTTCCCCACCTTGCTTGCCTCTTCCCCCACCGTCCCCCCCCTTCCCTTTCCCTCCCCCCTCCCCCTTCCCTGACGTCCCCCTTGCCCAGTTCTCGCGACTGCACGGTGCGCATGTGGAGTGCTGCCAACGGTGCTGCCCTGCAACAACTCAAGGTGAGCCAACGGTGCTGCCAACGGTGCTGCCAATGGTGCTGCCAACGGTGCTGCCAATGGTGCTGCCAATGGTGCTGCCAATGGTGCTGCCAATGGTGCTGCCAATGGTGCTGCCAATGGTGCTGCCAATGGTGCTGCCAATGGTGCTGCCAATGGTGCTGCCAATGGTGCTGCCAATGGTGCTGCCAATGGTGCTGCCAATGGTGCTGCCAATGGTGCTGCCAATGGTGCTGCCAATGGTGCTGCCAATGGTGCTGCCAATGGTGCTGCCAATGGTGCTGCCAATGGTGCTGCCAATGGTGCTGCCAATGGTGCTGCCAATGGTGCTGCCAATGGTGCTGCCAATGGTGCTGCCAATGGTGCTGCCAATGTGCTGCCAATGGTGCTGCATGGTGCTGCAATGGTGCTGCCATGGTGCTGCCAATGGTGCTGCAATGGTGCTGCCAATGGTGCTGCCAATGGTGCTGCCAATGGTGCTGGCCAATGGTGCTGCCAATGGTGCTGGGCCAATGGTGCTGCCAATGGTGCTGCCAATGGTGCTGCCAATGGTGCTGCCAATGGTGCTGCCAATGGTGCTGCCATGGTGCTGCCAATGGTGCTGCCAATGGTGCTGCCAATGGTGCTGCCCAATGGTGCTGCCAATGGTGCTGCCAATGGTGCTGCATGTGCGCAATGGTGCTGCCAATGGTGCTGCCAATGGTGTGCCAATGGTGCTGCCAATGGTGCTGCAATGGTGCTGCCAATGGGTGCCTGGCTGCCAATGGTGCTGCCAATGGTGCTGCCAATGGTGCTGCCAATTGGTGTCTGCCAATGGTGCTGCCAATGGTGCTGCCAATGGTGCTGCCATGGTGCTGCCAATGGTGCTGCCAATGGGTGCTGCCAATGGTGCTGCCAATGGGTGCTGCCATGGTGCTGCCAATGGTGGTGCATGGTGCGCAATGGTGCTGCCAATGGTGCTGCCAATGGTGCTGCCAATGGTGCTGCCATGGGTGGCTGGCGCAATGGTGCTGCCAATGGTGCTGCCAATGGTGGCTGCCAATGGTGCTGCCAATGGTGCCATTGCTGCCAATGGTGCTGCCCAATGGTGCTGCCAATGGTGCTGCCAATTGCTATGGTGCTGCCATGGTGCTGCAATGGTGCTGCCAATGGTGCTGCCAATGGTGCTGCCAATGGTGCTGCCATGGTGCTGCCAATGGTGCTGCCAATGGTGCTGCCAATGGTGCTGCAATGGTGCTGCCAATGGTGCTGCCAATGGTGCTGCCAATGGTGCTGCCAATGGTGCTGCCCATGGTGCTGCCAATGGTGCTGCCAATGGTGCTGCCAATGGTGCTGCCAATGGTGCTGCCAATGGTGCTGCCAATGGTGCTGCCAATGGTGCTGCCTGGTGCCCATGTGCTGCCAATGGTGCTGCCAATGGTGTGTGGTGCTGCCAATGGTGCTGCCAATGGTGCTGCCAATGGTGCTGCCAATGGTGCTGCCAATGGTGCTGCCATGGTGCTGCCAATGTGCTGCTGGTGCCCAATGGGTGCTGCCAATGGTGCTGCCAATGTGCTGCCAATGGTGCTGCCAATTTTGGATTGCTGCCAATGGTGCTGCCAATGGTGCTGCCAATGGTGCTTGGCCAATGGTTGGGCTGCCAATTGGTGCTGCCAATGGTGCTGCAATGGTTGCTGGTGCTGCCCATGGTGCTGCCAATGGTGCTTGCCAATGGTGCTGCCAATGGTGCTGCCAATGGTGCTGCCAATGGTGCTGCCCAATGGTGCTGCCAATGGTGCTGCCAATGTGCTGCCAATGGTGCTGCCATGGTGCTGCCAATGGTGCTGCCAATGGTGCCTGGTGTGCCATGGTGCTGCCAATGGTGCTGCCAATGGTGCTGCCAATGGTGCTGCCAATGGTGCTGCCAATGTGTGCATGGTGCTGCCATGGTGCTGCCAATGGTGCTGCCAATGGTGCTGCCATGGTGCTGCCAATGGTGCTGCCAATGGTGCTGCCAATGGTGCTGCCAATGGTGCTGCAATGGTGCTGCCAATGGTGCTGCCAATGGTGCTGCCAATGGTGCTGCCAATGGTGCTGCCCCCATGGTGCTGCCAATGGTGCTGCCATGGTGTGCATGGTGCTCCAATGGTGCTGCCAATGGTGCTGCCAATGGTGGCTGCCAATGGTGCTGCCATGGTGCTGCCAATGGTGCTGCCAATGGTGCTGCCAATGGTGCTGCCATGGTGCTGCCAATGGTGCTGCCAATGGTGCTGCCAATGGTGCTGCCAATGGTGCTGCCATGGTGCTGCCAATGGTGCTGCCAATGGTGCTGCCAATGGTGCTGCCAATGGTGCTGCCATGGTGTGTGCTGCCAATGGTGCTGCCAATGGTGCTGCAATGGTGCTGCCAATGGTGCTGCCAATGGTGCTGGTGCTGCCAATGGTGCTGCCAATGGTGCTGCCAATGGTGCTGCCAATGGTGCTGCCAATGGGTGCTGCCAATGGTGCTGCATGCTGCCAATGGTGCTGCCAATGGTGCTGCCAATGGTGCTGCCAATGGTGCTGCCAATGGTGCTGCCCAATGGTGCTGCCAATGGTGCTGCCAATGGTGCTGCCAATGTGCTGCCAATGGTGCTGCCAATGGTGCTGCCAATGGTGCTGCCAATGGTGCTGCCAATGGTGCTGCCAATGGTGCTGCCCATGGTGCTGCCAATGGTGCTGCCAATGGTGCTGCCAATGGTGCTGCCAATGGTGCTGCCAATGGTGCTGCCAATGGTGCTGCCCATGGTGCTGCCAATGGTGCTGCCAATGGTGCTGCCAATGGTGCTGCCAATGGTGCTGCCAATGGTGCTGCCAATGGTGCTGCCAATGGGTGCTGCCAATGGTGCTGCCAATGGTGCTGCCAATGGTGCTGCCAATGGTGCTGCCAATGGTGCTGCCAATGGTGCTGCCAATGGTGCTGCCAATGGTGCTGCCAATGGTGCTGCCAATGGTGCTGCCAATGGTGCTGCCAATGGTGCTGCCAATGGTGCTGCCAATGGTGCTCCCAAATTGCCTGCCTCCCAAATTGCCTGCCTCCCAAATCGCCTGCCTCCCAATGCTCCTTACTCCCCTGCTTTCTGCATGCCCATCGACCTCCCCATACAATCAGGGCCATGGGGCACTGGGTGAACTCTCTGCCTCTCAGCACATGTGTGTGGTGCTAGCTGCCTCACGAGTTTACCCCCTCCCCCCCCCAACCCCCCCTGTTTCCTCCCTCCCCTGCGTTTTACTTCCTGCCCTACCTGCCATCCCATGCTCATCCCCCATTACACCTATCATGCCTATCATGCCTATCACGCCTATCATGCCTATCACGCCTATCATGCCTATCACGCCCATCCCGCTCACCACACCCATCAGGGTCACGGGCACTGGGTGAACTCTCTCGCTCTCAGCACGGATTATGCGCTCAGAACAGGTGCCTTCGACCACCGGGGGGTGAACGCACTTCTAGCCACCGACGAAGAGAGACAGGTGAGTGCCGTCTACTTCTGACTCGGCTCACGGCACGGACTATGCATTAAGGGCAGGCGCCTTCGACCCTGAGGGGGTCAACGCACTGCCTTTTTTTTAGTCGACTCAAAAGCAGACCGGGGGGGAGTCAACGCTCTGCCAGCCACCGAGGAAGAGAGACAGGTGAGTGCAGTCTAGTTCTGACGCGGCTCATGGCACGGACCAGGCACTGAGAGCAGGCGCCGTCAACCAAGGGGGGGATCAACGCGCTGCTTTTTTTAGTCGACTCAAAAGCAGACCACGGGGGTTCAACGCACTGCTGATGAGAGGCAAGTAGGAGATGCAGTCTAGTTTTGAGGCGGCTCAAGGCACGGACTTTGATAGGTATTTTAGAGTTCTTAAAACCTATCACACGCGGCTCAAAGCACGGAGTTTGCACTCGGAGCAGGTGCCTTCGACCAGGGGGGGGTCAGTACAACGCAACGCACTGCTTGCCAGCCACAGACGAGGGGACAGGTGGGGGGTGAGACAAGTGTTGAGATACAAATTTATGGTACAAGTTGTTCTTTAGAATTCTCAAAAGCACCCTGCAAGTACAAGGTGACGTGGGGGAGACGGGGAGACAGGTCGTGGAGGGGAGGACGTCTCACAAGTCAGGCGAGGAGAGAGAGGTGGGGGCTGGGGCTGGGGTGAGTGGGTGAGACCAAGTTGAGATGCAAGTCACGGTACAAGGTAGGATCAACTCCAGCCGTTCTTATTTTTGAGGCGCTTCAAAAGCTGGTTTTTACTTCGTGACGATCAGCTATCTTTTGATTTTGAGTCGACTCAGAAGTCGCTTCCTGACGATCAGCCATCGTTTCTATCTATCTCTCCTCCCTCCGCCCCCCCCAGTCGACTCAAAAGTCGTTTCTATCTACTCTCTCCTCCCGGAGCGTTCCTCGGCCCAACCCAGTTTCCTCTGCCACTTTCCGTAGGTGAATTTTGAGTCGACTCAAAAGTCACTCTCTCCTCCCAGAGCGTTCCTCCCCCCCACCCAGTTTCCTCTGCCATTTTCCCTCCCCTCCCCTCTCCCTTTTCCCGTCCCTGTGCCCTTTTCCCTCCCCCTCGCTCCCTCCCCCCTCTCACTTCACCAGGAGAAGGCGCGAGTGCAGTACGAAGCAGTGAGGGCACTCACCCTCCCTCTCGCCTCCTGGCACTCCTCCCACTTTTACTCCCAGGGCTCTCCTCCCTTGCGTGAGGCTCCTCCAAAGTCGCCTATTCTTCCCCTTCCCCGCCTTTCCTTCACCCCTCTCACTACACCAGGAGAAGGCGCGAGTGCGGTACGAAGCGGTGAGGGGCGAGAGTGGGGAGCGGCTTGTGTCGGGGTCAGATGACTTCACCATGGTGCTATGGCACCCGGCCACCGCCATGCAGCCCAACTCGCCGGTCGCTGCTGCTCTTAAAGCCAAGCTCACCGGCCACCAGCAGGTCCGTGCGTGCATGCGTGTGTGTGTGCGTGTGTGCGTGGGTGTGTGCTTGCGTGCATGGGTGTGTGCTTGCGTGCGTGGGTGTGTGCATGCGTGCATGGGTGTGTGCATGCGTGCATGGGTGTGTGCATGCGTGCATGGGTGTGTGCTTGCGTGCATGGGTGTGTGCTTGCGTGCATGGGTGTGTGCTTGCGTGCATGGGTGTGTGCGTGCGTGCATAGGTGTGTGCTTGGGTGCATGGGTGTGTGCTTGCGTGCATGGGTGTGTGCACGCGTGCGTGTGTGTGTGCTTGCGTGCGTGGGTGTGTGGTGTGGATGGGTGGGTGTATGCATGCGTGCATGGGTGTGTGCATGCGTGCATGGGTGTGTGCATGCGTGCATGGGTGTGTGCATGCGTGCATGGGTGTATGCATGCGTGCATGTGTGGTGTAGATGGGTAGTGGGTGAACGGTGAAGCCAAGCTCACATGGCTTGGCTTGTGCTATTGAGTCGCCTCAAAAGCTAAGCTCACGCGGCTTCGAGTTGTGAGTGGGTTGTGAGTGGCTTGCGAGTGCCTTGCGAGTGGCTTGTGAGTGGGTTCCTGCGGAAGCTAAGGTCATGGGGCACCAGCAGGTGCATGGGACTCCGAGTTGTGCAAATTAAAACCAGGATCACAGAACCCCCGCCCCCCCCACCCCACCCCCACCCCCACCCCCTCTCCCCTCCTTCCACCTGTGTTTCTCCCCTGACGGTTGCTGGCTGGCCTCACCACTTGCCCATCTGACCCATTTCTCCTCCCCTCCCCCTTCCCCTTCCCCCTCCCCCTCCCCCTCCTCTCTCCCCCTAACCCACCCCCCACTCCTCCTCCCCCCCCCTCGCCAGCTAGTGAACCACGTGTGTTTCTCCCCCGACGGTCGCTGGCTGGCGTCAGGGTCGTTCGACAAGAGTGTGAAGCTGTGGGACGGCGTCTCGGGCCGATTCATCGCGTCCTTCCGAGCGCATGTCAGCCCCATCTACCAGCTGTGGTGAGAGAGAGGAGGGGAAGGAGAGGGGGTGGGGAAGACTGAGCTGTCACTCGTGTGTTTTCATCGCCTCCCTCTGAGCGCATGTCAGCCCCATCTACCAGCTGTGGTGAGAGAGAGGGGGGACGGGGGGACGGGGGGGAAAGGGGGGAGGGGAGAGGGATGAGAGGGGTGGGGGGAGGAATGACGGATGGAAGCAAGAGGGTGGGAGGGGTGCAGTGATTGATGGTCGGAGGGGTGGTGGGAGGGACCAGTGGGAGAAGAGGGAGTGGGAGGAGTGAGATTGTGTGTGTGTGTGTGTGTGTGTGTGTGTGTGTGTGTGTGTGTGTGTGTGTGTGTGTGTGTGTGTGTGTGTGTGTGTGTGGCCATGTTGCTCTCATTCAACCCTCCGCTCTCCCCCTATCTCCCTCTCTCCTCCCTTCCACCCCTCTTCCTCGGATGTTCGCCAGTTGGTCGGCAGACAGTCGTCTTCTAGTGAGCGCCAGCAAAGACAGCACCCTTAAGGTAGAGATGCGGTCGCTGGCACTTGTTATGCTGGTACTCGTTATGCTGGTACTGGTTATGCTGGTACTCGTTATGCTGGTACTCGCTATGCTGGTACTCGTTAGGCTGGTACTCGTTTGGCTGGTACTCGTTAGGCTGGTACTCATAATGCTGGTACTCGTTATGCTCGTATTCGTTATGCTGGTACTCTTTATGCGGGTACTCTTTATGCTGGTACTCATGATGCCTTGCATTGTGCTGTCCAGCCAACCACCTCTTTGCGCTCTCACTGGCGTGGAATGAAATGACATGCGGTTGCGTCGCATGGCATGGCATGGCATGGCATGGCATGGCTTGGCAGGTGTGGGACCTGCAAACGCGCAAAGTGCGGGAGGATTTACCGGGCCACGCGGATGAGGTGAGTGGGCGCTGGTGATGGGATCAGGGTCGTTGCATGCTCTGCTCTGCTCTTCTTCGGTTTGTGAGGTGGATATGGAGAGGGTTTGTGTTGTGTAGCCATGATGATTGGAACAGGGGGAAGGTAGGGGTAAAGGGTAGGAGAAAAGAAGACACTGGGGGGGGGGGAGAGGAGAGGGGAGAGTGGTGAAGGGGAGGGGCGGGGGGGGCGAAGTGAGGGAGAGAGCGAGAGATGTTTAGGAAGGGGAGAAAGAGATTGGATGTATGCCGAATTTGCTTTGTACCTTTGGTTGGTGGCCTGGCAGGTGTTTGCTGTTGATTGGAGCCCAGACGGCACCAAGGTGGCATCAGGAGGGAAGGATAGAGTACTCAAGCTATGGATGACTTAACCCTGGAAGTGTGTGGCATGCATTGCTCCATTATACCGGTCTTACGAATTGACAAAACACAGCCATTTCTGTTCCACATCTGTTGTTCTACCACTTGATTTTCCGTTTGGCTTTATGATGTGGTGAAGAAATGTCCAAAAGCCAGCAGTGATTGGTGCAAATAGTGCCGGGGCCGATCCCATAGATGGAACCTCAATAGTCGCAGACATCTGGTAAGTGGCCATAAAAACCAGGGCTGGTAAATGTACGTATGGGATGTGGAAGGACTGCTTGTGTAAGGAATTTTCCCTTCCTTACCGAGCGGTACTGCTATCGCGTACGCTCGAACACACCCGAAGCCTCGGGACTGTTCCAGACCTTCTGACAGAACCGCCTCGGCTTCTCCAGACCTTTCGGTTCGACCTTCGGGAGTTCTCCAGGCCTCGCGTCGTCACTTCGAGACCCTTCGATCTCCTTCCCGAACCTTCCCATCGCATGGTTAACCTAGCTCTGGTGTTCCTACCGTAATCCCCCGGATATAACACCCGCCGGAATAAAACACCCAGTGGTGTTATATCCGGGGTGGGTGTTCTATTGACGAACCCGCAATTATACACCCACCTTTTGAGGAACCTGGGATAGCACCCACCCCATTGTTTTTGCATACTTTTCAATTTGCGGAGTATACTACAATGTTAATATAAGTTTAGGCACCATCAATCACTACAGTTGCCCTACTACACATGCCATACTAGCAACTACACTATGCATGTTTCATGCCAGTTCGCACATTCGTGCTGTTAACGTAGAAAGGAATGATTACTAGAGGTGGAAACCTAGAACAAATACTAGTTGGTTGTACTCACTAGAAGCATACCTCAGTCTAGCCTATAACTTCTACATAGATAATATGTATAAGTTGACACACCCCCTAGGCTAGACAAGGGGTGAAACTAAACAAGAAGCAAACAGCTCAGGGCGGCACTACTAGTCCAACCACTGAGGCAGGGGTCTGGAGACCAGTCAGCAAGAATACAACCAAAACTGAAGCAAGCCAGGGTGGCACTACTAGTCCAGCCACTGGAGGTAAGGCCACAAGGCCAGTCTGACAAGCATATATAATAGAGAGTACACAATCAGGATCCTAACAGGGGAGCAGCTATAGGAACAAGACCAAGCTGTACACAGTGCCGCTGATGATCTTTAGGCGCAAGCGCCTTAGTAAAGATATCAGCTGTGTTGGCACCTGAGGCCAAGTGAACTACGCGGGCCTGGCGGCGCTGCTGTAGCTCGCGCAGGAGGAAGTACCGCAGCTGGATATGCTTCGCTCTGCCCTCAAGCCGAGGCTCCTGACACAGGAGTATCATGGCCCTGTTGTCAGCGTACAGGACCGGGGCAGAGCTAGGCCGCTCACCTAAGTCTGTGAGTAAGAAGGTCAGCCAGCGGAGCTCCTGTGCCGCCATGGCACCAGCGTAGATCTCAGCCTCACAGCTAGACTGAGCCACAGACGACGAGCGAGTGGATCTCCAAGAGATAGCACCCGAACCAAGGCTGAAACAGTAGCCCTGCGACGACCTGAGCGTCTCAGCGTCGTCTGCCCAAGAAGCGTCTGTGTGCCCAGTAAGGACCACTGGCCTGCGTCCTCCTAGCACTAACCCCATGCCTGATGTACTAGCAAGATAACGCAAAACCCTCTTAGCGGCAGACCAGTGCTGAGGTCGGTGTCTGCCTGTAGCCACAAAGCGAGCCAGGATGCTGAGAGGGTATGCGAGATCTGGGCGAGTGCAAGTCATCAGGTACATGAGGCAACCCACCAGCTCTGCGTAGGGGCCACTGGGCTCTACTGGCTCCTCAGGAACGGGAGCAGAGAGCCCATGGTCTACGGGTAGAGGTGTGGGCTGTGCGGAGGAGAACTGAAGACCGAACCTCTGAAGGACCTGACGCACCAAGTGTGACTGGGTCAGAGTGATGGTGCGTGCTGCTCTGTCCCTAGAGATCTGCAGGCCAAGATAGCGACGCAGCTCTCCAAGGTCAGTGCAGGTGTGTCTCTTCAGCAGCTCAGCCTTCACAGAGGCCAGTGCGTCCCTGTCAGGAGTAGCGAAGACCAGGTCGTCTACGTAGACAAGGATGTAGAACGGAGTCTGGCCGGAACGCACAAACAGTGAAGGGTCAGCAGAGGACGGAAAGAACTGCAGGTCTGCTAACGTGGCACGTAGCGTGTCGTGCCACTCGCGGGGAGCCTGACGAAGGCCGTAGACCGGGCGCCTGAGAAGCCACTGGGTCCCAGGAGGGAAGGTACCAGTGAAGCCCTGTGGTCGGCGCAGGTAGACCTGCTCGTGTAGGCTGCCCTGAAGAAAGGCAGTAGAGAAGTCGAGGGAGTGAAGCTCGTAGTCACGCTGTGCTGCTACGTGTAGCAGCGCCCGAAGAGTGGTCATCTTCGGGGTCGGGGCGAAGGTCTGGAAGAAGTCAACCCCCTCGCGCTGACTGAAACCTCTGGCCACGTAGCGCGCCTTGAAGACAGGCGGCTCTCCAGGGGGGCGCTTCACCTTGAAGAGCCACCGACCATCGACTACGTTCACCCCAGGCGGGGGAACTGCGTCGACGTAAGTGCCGGTGGATCTCCAAGATGCCATCTCCTGCTCCATGGCAGCTATCCACTGAGAGGCCCAAGGTCCCGAGGTGGCCTCAGCGTAGGTGCGAGGGGTCGGGATGTCGAAGGCGTCTGGGTCACCCTCAGGGACTAACAGCATGGAGCAGAGATGGGGAGCAGCCTCGGAAAGGAAAGCCAGCTCGTACTGCCTGTCCTCTAGGACGTCACTGCCAAGGGCAGGAGCACCCCCGACGGACAGAGGACGGGCAGGGTCAGAGACCAGAGCGGTAGCGTAGTCAAGGCGGCGGGTAGAAGCGAAGTCAGCGACAGCAGCGACAAGCGCGTCAAGGCGCGAGACAGGAACAGCAGGGTCGGTAACAAGAGAGGCAAGGACCCGAGGGACAAGGGGACGAGCAGCACGGAGGTAGTCAGAGAACGGAGGAGGTGCAACAGCAAGGGACGAGGGAGGAGGGGACGGGAGGAGGGGAGGACGAGACGAGTGGGAACGGAGCAACATAGGGTGGGTGGGCAGGACAGGAGAGACGGGACGAGCACGGGAGGGACGGCGAGCCCAAACGTGAGACGGAGGGGTAGGGTCAGGGGACAGCGGAGGAGACACAGGAGGGGAACGAGGAGGAAGACGGGCCGGAGACGAGTCTGGCGGCGGGAACACAGGACCGTAGACAGGGAGGTCAGGAGGCGGTGGGGGAGACACCGGCGCGCGGTCCGGGGAGGGAAGGCCGAGCAGGCGGAGAGCGGAAACCGGCGGCGACGGCTGCTGTGGCGGCGACGACGGCTGGGCCGGAACTCTCGGACCAGCAGAGGCAGAACGACCGTCGGCAGAACACTCAACAGCAGCACCCCCAGAACCAACACCCCAAGAGCGAGAACCCCCTCCAACACCAGCGGCACCCCCAGAAGCCGCAGGACGAACACCCTCCTCCACACCAGCACCCCCAGGGGCCGAGAGCAGCGGCGGCAGTGGCGGCGACAGCGGCGACGGCTGCGGCGGCGACGGCGACGGCGGCGGCAGCGGGGTCGGCGACTGCGACAGTAGGGAAGGCAGCCAGGTCTGGGAACAGCATCGGAAAGAGCAAGCGGCCAGCAGAAGCGGAGGCAGGGGTGGAATAGCGAGCAATAACGGCGTCTAAATAAGCTTTGGCCGTTTCAACAGTAGCAAAACGCGAGCGCTCAGACACAGGGAGGGCGTGACTAATAGCAACCTGAGCTACTGCATCGCGTGAGTCCCAGACCGCACAGGCTAGCGCAGCAGTAGAGAAAGCCTCACGGTCATCAGAGGAGGGGTCAGCAGGGAGGGGAGTAGGTGCAGGGGGACGGGGGAGCAAGCCATCAGCATGGACAACCAGAGAGTGGCCATCCTGGCGCTGACCTGTAAGCTGGCGGCGAAGATCGGAGAGCCAGGCGGCGAAGTCAACCGCGTGGCCCTCAGCGTCCAGGCGGAGCACAAAGTCAGCCATCGTGCAGGGTCAGCGGCACAGCTCCTCAGCGACACAGCGGCACAGCAGCACAGCTCCTCAGCGGCACAGGAGCACAGCGGCGCGGGGACACGGCGGCAGCACTCTCCAGTAGGGCAGCAGCTAGGCGTCCCAGCGCAGGCAAGCAGAAGACACAGGGCCCGAGAGGACACGGCAGGCCGAGCAGGGGAGGCGGGCAGGTGCTCTAGGGCCGGGCTGGTGCTGGGAGGGGCCAGGCTGGTGCTGCTGGGGCCGGTCGGGCACGAGGAGGGGCCGGGCAGCGCTGAGGAGAGGCCGGGCGGCGCTAGGAAGGGGCCGGGCGGCACTAGGAGGAGGCCGGGCGGCACTAGGAGGAGGCCGGGCGGCACTAGGAGGAGGCCGAGCGGCACTAGGAGGAGGCCAGGCGGGCGAGCGCTAACAGCAGGCGCGACAGGGGCCAGCGGGCGCGACGGGGCCTAAGGGGCGCGACGGGGCCCAGCGGGCACGACGGGGCCCAGGGGGGGCGCGACGGGGCCGAGGAGGCGCGACGGGGACCAGCGGGCACGACGGGGCCCAGGGGGGCCGCGACGGGGCCTAACGGGCGCGACGGGGCCCAGGGGGGGCGCGACGGGGCCTAGCAGGCGCGACGGGGCCTAGGAAGCGCGAAGGGGCCCAGCGGGCGCGACGGGGCCTAGGAGGGGCGCGACGGGGCCGAACGGGCGCGATGGGGCCCAGAGGGGGGGGACGCGACGGGGCTTAGGAGGCGCGACGATGCCTAGGAGGCACGACGGGGCTCAGCGGGCTCGACGGGGCCCATGGGGGGCGCGACGGGGCCTAGGAGGCGCAACGGGGCCCAGCGGGGGCGCGTTAGGGCCTAGGGGTCGCGACGGGACCCAGCGGGCGCGACGGGGCCCAGGGGGAGCGCGACGGGGCCTAGGAGGCGCGACGGGGCCCAGCGGGCACGACGGGGCCCAGGGGGGGCGCGACGGGGCCTAACGAGCGCGACGGGGCCCAGGGGGGGCGCGACGGGGCCTAGGGGGCGCGACGGGGCCTAGGAGGCGCGACGGGCGGAAGCGGTAGGCGGGGGGATCCTAACCTAAGCGTGATACCATGTTAACGTAGAAAGGAATGATTACTAGAGGTGGAAACCTAGAACAAATACTAGTTGGTTGTACTCACTAGAAGCATACCTCAGTCTAGCCTATAACTTCTACATAGATAATATGTATAAGTTGACACGTGCGGCCTCTTTCCAGCCAACCTCTTCCCAGACTCGCGCGCTACAGTGTCGCGTAATTATGACGCGAAACAGTTTAGTGTGGTTCCGTGTGGTGTACAAGAGACTGTGATTGTCGAGATTCAAGTGTTTTCAAATCTCGTTTTGGGGCCCAAAATTTCAGACATGCACGAATCTCTACAGTGTGATTTTGACGAGAGCTGATTCATTGCGGTGAAGAACGCGATTCTAAAACGAACTGGCTGGAAAAACGATTCTTCGAACATGCTCTCATGCAAGGGCTGATTTGGGAGGAGGATAGCCTGGGAAGAGGTTGGTAAGAACACGCTCTAAAACGGGCTAGACCCACAGGCGGACTTTGACCCTTCAGATCGCCCACACTTGCGGTCCTTTCGAGCCCAAAACAACATGGTCGGAAAGCTTATTGCACAAGGAACACAATGCAACCTTAAAAAATATATCCTCAAATATAACACCAGAGTGCTATAGCGTAAACGCGAAATAGAACACCCACCCCCCCATTTTTGCCAGAATTTTGTACTACACACGGGGTGTTATATCCGGGGGATTACGGTATATCTTGGCTTGCCATTCCTTGTATCGTCATTCATTGAGTGAACTGTCAACTTATACATATTATCTATGTAGAAGTTATAGGCTAGACTGAGGTATGCTTCTAGTGAGTACAACCAACTAGTATTTGTTCTAGGTTTCCACCTCTAGTAATCATTCGTTTCTACGTTAACATGGTATCACGCTTAGGTTAGGATCCCCCCGCCTCCGCTTCCGCCCGTCGCGCCTCCTAGGCCCCGTCGCGCCCCCTAGGCCCCGTCGCGCCCCCCCTGGGCCCCGTCGCGCTCGTTAGGCCCCGTCGCGCCCCCCCTGGGCCCCGTCGTGCCCGCTGGGCCCCGTCGCGCCTCCTAGGCCCCGTCGCGATCCCCCTGGGCCCCGTCGCGCCCGCTGGGTCCCGTCGCGACCCCTAGGCCCTAACGCGCCCCCGCTGGGCCCCGTTGCGCCTCCTAGGCCCCGTCGCGCCCCCCATGGGCCCCGTCGAGCCCGCTGAGCCCCGTCGTGCCTCCTAGGCATCGTCGCGCCTCCTAAGCCCCGTCGCGTCCCCCCCCCTCTGGGCCCCGTCGCGCCCGTTCGGCCCCGTCGCGCCCCTCCTAGGCCCTGTCGTGCCCGCTGGGCCTCGTCGCGCCTCCTAGGCCCCGTCGCGCCCCCTCTGGGCACCGTCGCGCCCGCGGGGCCCTGTCGCGCCTCCTAGGCCCCGTCGCGCCCGCTGGGCCCCTTCGCGCTTCCTAGGCCCCGTCGCGCCTGCTAGGCCCCGTCGCGCCCCCCCTGGGCCCCGTCGCGCCCGTTAGGCCCCGTCGCGGCCCCCCTGGGCCCCGTCGTGCCCGCTGGTCCCCGTCGCGCCTCCTCGGCCCCGTCGCGCCCCCCCTGGGCCCCGTCGTGCCCGCTGGGCCCCGTCGCGCCCCTTAGGCCTCGTCGCGCCCGCTGGCCCCTGTCGCGCCTGCTGTTAGCGCTCGCCTGCCTGGCCTCCTAGTGCCGCTCGGCCTCCTCCTAGTGCCGCCCGGCCTCCTCCTAGTGCCGCCCGGCCCCTTCCTAGCGCCGCCCGGCCTCTCCTCAGCGCTGCCCGGCCCCTCCTCGTGCCCGACCGGCCCCAGCAGCACCAGCCTGGCCCCTCCCAGCACCAGCCCGGCCCCAGAGCACCTGCCCGCCTCCCCTGCTCGGCCTGCCGTGTCCTCTCGGGCCCTGTGTCTTCTGCTCGCCTGCGCTGGGACGCCTAGCTGCTGCCCTACTGGAGAGTGCTGCCGCCGTGTCCCCGCGCAGCTGTGCTGCTGTGCCGCTGTGTCGCTGAGGAGCTGTGCCGCTGACCCTGCACGATGGCTGACTTTGTGCTCCGCCTGGACGCTGAGGGCCACGCGGTTGACTTCGCTGCCTGGCTCTCCGATCTCCGTCGCCAGCTTACAGGTCAGCGCCAGGATGGCCACTCTCTGGTTGTCCATGCTGATGGCTTGCTCCCCCGTCCCCCTGCACCTACTCCCCTCCCTGCTGACCCCTCCTCTGATGACCGTGAGGCTTTCTCTACTGCTGCGCTGGCCTGTGCGGTCTGGGACTCACGCGATGCAGTAGCTCAGGTTGCTATTAGTCACGCCCTCCCTGTGTCTGAGCGCTCGCGTTTTGCTACTGTTGAAACGGCCAAAGCTTATTTAGACGCCGTTATTGCTCGCTATTCCACCCCTGCCTCCGCTTCTGCTGGCCGCTTGCTCTTTCCGATGCTGTTCCCAGACCTGGCTGCCTTCCCTACTGTCGCAGACTTTGCCACTCATTTGCGTGCCCTAGAGACTCGCTATCGCATTGCCAGCACTGCTGCCCAGCTCACTGCGCTCCCCCCTCCTTTCTGCATGACGCTCTATTTTATCGCTATGCGCCTGCCAGACCGCCTCGCTAGTGCTCGCGACCACTTTCTTAGCCAGCACCCGGGTGACCTCACCCTGACCGCCTTTGTCGACACCCTCACTGAGATCGAGACTCGCCGGCGCACTATCGCTCAGTCGAGCGGTGCGCCGGCAGTCTCTATCTTTCACGGCTGTGCCCCATCCCAGTGCACGTTCACTGACGTTTCGGCTGCGGTCGCCACGGCGACCCCTCTTACCGAGACGGCTGCTGCTGTCCACCCGCAACAGCGCTCGCGTCGCGGTGGCCGTGGCCGCCAGGGAGGTAGGGGTGGTGACGCAGGTGGTAGTGGTCGTGGTGGTGGTGACGGTAGTCCGCCTGAGGGGACTACCATCGGTGGGCAGGAGCAGCAGCCCCAGCAGCAGCAGGACCAGCCGCAGCCGCAGCCGCCGTCCCAGCAGCACCCGCCGCAGCCGTGGGCTCGTCTCCCGCCTGGTTGGCCCGGCACCTCCGGAGGCGGTGGCCGTGGTGGCGGCCCGCGCAGCTTGGCGTCTACCAGCGGCTCCAGTGCTGTGACCTGCCAGTACCAGCTTCAGACCGGGCCTCTCCGCGGCACTCTGTGCCGCCGCCCGCACCCGACCGCCCGCTGTTTCCGCCGCCTCGACGATCTTTTTCGTCGTCGATTTGGCCCGGCCCCGGACCTCCCTGACTGGCACAGCCTACTCCGCCAGGGCGTGCCGATCTTTGAGTTAGACATGGATCAGATAGGTGCTGCTTTGCATGCTTTGTATGCTGACGCTTCTAGTGTTGCTGGATCTTACTACCCTGTGTACTCTAGTTTAGGTGTTTCACCCTTGTGTAGCTTAGCTTCCCCTGCTGCGACAGGCGTAGGACTGCCTAGGTTGCCTAGTCTAGTCGCTGCACCGGCTCCGTCCCCGGCCTCCGCCACTGCGTCGCTGTCCTTCACTCTCGACTCTGGTGCTTCTGCCTGCTTCTTCCGCGACCGTTCCACGCTCACGCCGCTTGCTGCACCTGCTGTTGTCTCTCTCGCTGACCCCTCTGCGGGTCCGGTCGTCGCGCGCAATTCTACGTCCCTTCCTTGTCCGGCAGTTCCCTCGGGCTCCCTTACTGGCCTCCACGTTCCCTCGTTCTCCAGGAACCTGGTTGGTGTCGGCTGTCTCCAGGACCTCGGCGTCACCACCACGTTCCCCGGGCACGAGCGGTTCGCTGTCTGCTCTGAGGCTGTCTCAGGTTCCCCCCTTGCGACGTTCCCCCGGGACCCGGTGTCCGGTCTGTTTACCCTACACACCGCTTCCCCCCCGGTTGGTGCGTCCTCCCAGGTCGCTGCAGCTTGCTCGTGTCGGTCCCTCACTCACCCCTCCCTTCTCTGGCACCACCGCTTAGGTCACCCTGCTCTCCCGCGTCTACGTCACATGTCCCAGCACGGTCTTGTCTTAGGTCTCCCCGTGTCGCTCCCTGCCCTTCCTCCCTCGACTGCGCCACCGTGCACGCCTTGCGTCGAGGGTCGGCTCCGCCGTGCTCCTCACTCCTCCTCGCTGCGTCCTGCTACTGCCCCCCTTCAGACCCTGCACTTGGACGTTTGGGGCCCTGCCCCCGTCCCCGGACCGCGCGGTGAGCGCTACTTCCTTGTGCTCGTCGACGACTACACGCGCTACACCACAGTGTTTCCCCTGGAGCGGAAGGCCGACGTGCCCGACGTTCTTCTCCCGTGGGTTGTGGCTGCGCGTCTCGACCGCGGTCTCCCCGTGTTGTGTCTCCACTCCGACCGTGGCGGCGAGTTCGCCTCTGGTCGGCTTGGACAGTTCTGTCGTGCGGAGGGCATCACCCAGTCGTACACGTTGCCGGACTCGCCACAGCAGAATGGGGTTGCTGAGCGCCGCATCGGCTTGGTCATGGAGGTCGCCCGTACCTCCATGATCCATGCCGATGCCCCCCATTTTCTGTGGCCGTTCGCTGTTCGCTACGCGGCTCACCAGCTTAACCTGTGGCCACGCTCCCAGCGGCCACAGGTTTCGCCGACCCTCCTTTGGACCGGGTCCCCCGGTGACGCGTCTGCGTTCCACGTCTGGGGCTGCCTTGCTCACGTTCGTGCCTCTGGCACGGACAAGCTCACTGCCCGCACTGTCCCCTGTGTCTTCCTCGGTTTCCCCCTGGACTCGTCTGACTGGCTTTTCTACCACCCGCCGTCTCACCGCTTCCTCCACTCTCGTGACGTCACCTTTGACGAGTCCGTCTCCTTCTACCGCCGCTTCCCTCACCGAGGTCTCCCAGTTGCCCCCCCCTTTTCCTTGCTCCCTCTCCCCCGGTAGCCCCTGCCCCTCTCCCGCCTCGTCCTGCCCCGTCTGGTGTCTCCCACGTCACTCCCCTCCCGTTGGTTGTCCCCGTTGAGGAGTCTGCTGACTCTGGTGGTACCCCCGGTCCGTCCTTGCAGCGTCCCCCTTCCCCGGTGCCTCCGCCCCCACTGTCGCAGTCGCCGACCCCGCTGCCGCCGCCGTCGCCGTCGCCGCCGCAGCCGTCGCCGCTGTCGTCGCCGCCGCCGCCGCTGTCGCTGCCGCAGCCGTCGCCGCTGTCGCCGCCGCCGCAGCCGTTGCCGCCACTGCCGCCGCTGCTCTCGGCCCCTGGGGGTGCTGGTGTGGAGGAGGGTGTTCGTCCTGCGGCTTCTGGGGGTGCCGCTGGTGTTGGAGGGGGTTCTCGCTCTGGGGGTGTTGGTTCTGGGGGTGCTGCTGTTGAGTGTTCTGCCGACGGTCGTTCTGCCTCTGCTGGTCCGAGAGTTCCGGCCCAGCCGTCGTCGCCGCCGCAGCAGCCGTCGCCGCCGGTTTCCGCTCTCCGCCTGCTCGGCCTTCCCTCCCCGGACCGCGCGCCGGTGTCTCCCCCACCGCCTCCTGACCTTCCTGTCTACGGTCCTGTGTTCCCGCCGCCAGACTCGTCTCCGGCCCGTCTTCCTCCTCGTTCCCCTCCTGTGTCTCCTCCGCTGTCCCCTGACCCTACCCCTCCGTCTCACGTTTGGGCTCGCCGTCCCTCCCGTGCTCGTCCCGTCTCTCCTGTCCTGCCCACCCACCCTATGTTGCTCCGTTCCCACTCGTCTCGTCCTCCCCTCCTCCAGTCCCCTCCTCCCTCGTCCCTTGCTGTTGCACCTCCTCCGTTCTCTGACTACCTCCGTGCTGCTCGTCCCCTTGTCCCTCGGGTCCTTGCCTCTCTTGTTACCGACCCTGCTGTTCCTGTCTCGCGCCTTGACGCGCTTGTCGCTGCTGTCGCTGACTTCGCCTCTACCCGCCGCCTTGACTACGCTACCGCTCTGGTCTCTGACCCTGCCCGTCCTCTGTCCGTCGGGGGTGCTCCTGCCCTTGGCAGTGACGTCCTAGAAGACAGGCAGTACGAGCTGGCTTTCCTTTCCGAGGCTGCTCCCCATCTCTGCTCCATGATGTTAGTCCCTGAGGGTGACCTAGAACAAATACTAGTTGGTTGTACTCACTAGAAGCATACCTCAGTCTAGCCTATAACTTCTATATAGATAATATGTATAAGTTGACACACCCCCTAGGCTAGACAAGGGGTGAAACTAAACAAGAAGCAAACAGCTCAGGGCGGCACTACCAGTCCAACCACTGAGGCAGGGGTCTGGAGACCAGTCAGCAAGAATACAACCAAAACTGAAGCAAGCCAGGGTGGCACTACTAGTCCAGCCACTGGAGGTAAGGCCACAAGGCCAGTCTGATAAGCATATATAATAGAGAGTACACAATCAGGATCCTAACAGGGGAGCAGCTACAGGAACAAGACCAAGCTGTACACAGTGCCGCTGATGATCTTTAGGCGCAAGCGCCTTAGTAAAGATATCAGCTGTGTTGGCACCTGAGGCCAAGTGAACTACGCGGGCCTGGCGGCGCTGCTGTAGCTCGCGCAGGAGGAAGTACCGCAGCTGGATATGCTTCGCTCTGCCCTCAAGCCGAGGCTCCTGACACAGGAGTATCATGGCCCTGTTGTCAGCGTACAGGACCGGGGCAGAGCTAGGCCGCTCACCTAAGTCTATGAGCAAGAAGGTCAGCCAGTGGAGCTCCTGTGCCGCCATGGCACCAGCGTAGATCTCAGCCTCACAGCTAGACTGAGCCACAGACGACGAGCGAGTGGATCTCCAAGAGATAGCACCCGAACCAAGGCTGAAACAGTAGCCCTGCGACGACCTGAGCGTCTCAGCGTCGTCTGCCCAAGAAGCGTCTGTGTGCCCAGTAAGGACCACTGGCCTGCGTCCTCCTAGCACTAACCCCATGCCTGATGTACTAGCAAGATAACGCAAAACCCTCTTAGCGGCAGACCAGTGCTGAGGTCGGTGTCTGCCTGTAGCCACAAAGCGAGCCAGGATGCTGAGAGGGTATGCGAGATCTGGGCGAGTGCAAGTCATCAGGTACATGAGGCAACCCACCAGCTCTGCGTAGGGGCCACTGGGCTCTACTGGCTCCTCAGGAACGGGAGCAGAGAGCCCATGGTCTACGGGTAGAGGTGTGGGCTGTGCAGAGGAGAACTGAAGACCGAACCTCTGAAGGACCTGACGCACCAAGTGTGACTGGGTCAGAGTGATGGTGCGTGCTGCTCTGTCCCTAGAGATCTGCAGGCCAAGATAGCGACGCAGCTCTCCAAGGTCAGTGCAGGTGTGTCTCTTCAGCAGCTCAGCCTTCACAGAGGCCAGTGCGTCCCTGTCAGGAGTAGCGAAGACCAGGTCGTCTACGTAGACAAGGATGTAGAACGGAGTCTGGCCGGAACGCACAAACAGTGAAGGGTCAGCAGAGGACGGAAAGAACTGCAGGTCTGCTAACGTGGCACGTAGCGTGTCGTGCCACTCGCGGGGAGCCTGACGCAGGCCGTAGACCGGGCGCCTGAGAAGCCACTGGGTCCCAGGAGGGAAGGTACCAGTGAAGCCCTGTGGTCGGCGCAGGTAGACCTGCTCGTGTAGGCTGCCCTGAAGAAAGGCAGTAGAGAAGTCGAGGGAGTGAAGCTCGTAGTCACGCTGTGCTGCTACGTGTAGCAGCGCCCGAAGAGTGGTCATCTTCGGGGTCGGGGCGAAGGTCTGGAAGAAGTCCACCCCCTCGCGCTGACTGAAACCTCTGGCCACGTAGCGCGCCTTGAAGACAGGCGGCTCTCCAGGGGGGCGCTTCACCTTGAAGAGCCACCGACCATCGACTACGTTCACCTCAGGCGGGGGAACTGCGTCGACGTAAGTGCCGGTGGATCTCCAAGATGCCATCTCCTGCTCCATGGCAGCTATCCACTGAGAGGCCCAAGGTCCCGAGGTGGCCTCAGCGTAGGTGCGAGGGGTCGGGATGTCGAAGGCGTCTGGGTCACCCTCAGGGACTAACAGCATGGAGCAGAGATGGGGAGCAGCCTCGGAAAGGAAAGCCAGCTCGTACTGCCTGTCCTCTAGGACGTCACTGCCAAGGGCAGGAGCACCCCCGACGGACGGAGGACGGGCAGGGTCAGAGACCAGAGCGGTAGCGTAGTCAAGGCGGCGGGTAGAAGCGAAGTCAGCGACAGCAGCGACAAGCGCGTCAAGGCGCGAGACAGGAACAGTAGGGTCGGTAACAAGAGAGGCAAGGACCCGAGGGACAAGGGGACGAGCAGAACGGAGGTAGTCAGAGAACGGAGGAGGTGCAACAGCAAGGGACGAGGGAGGAGGGGACGGGAGGAGGGGAGGACGAGACGAGTGGGAACGGAGCAACATAGGGTGGGTGGGCAGGACAGGAGAGACGGGACGAGCACGGGAGGGACGGCGAGCCCAAACGTGAGACGGAGGGGTAGGGTCAGGGGACAGCGGAGGAGACACAGGAGGGGAACGAGGAGGAAGACGGGCCGGAGACGAGTCTGGCGGCGGGAACACAGGACCGTAGACAGGAAGGTCAGGAGGCGGTGGGGGAGACACCGGCGCGCGGTCCGGGGAGGGAAGGCCGAGCAGGTGGAGAGCGGAAACCGGCGGCGACGGCTGCTGCGGCGGCGACGACGGCTGGGCCGGAACTCTCGGACCAGCAGAGGCAGAACGACCGTCGGCAGAACACTCAACAGCAGCACCCCCAGAACCAACACCCCCAGAGCGAGAACCCCCTCCAACACCAGCGGCACCCCCAGAAGCCGCAGGACGAACACCCTCCTCCACACCAGCACCCCCAGGGGCCGAGAGCAGCGGCGGCAGTGGCGGCAACGGCTGCGGCGGCGGCGACAGCGGCGACGGCTGCGGCAGCGACAGCGGCGGCGGCGGCGACGACAGCGGCGACGGCTGCGGCGGCGACGGCGACGGCGGCGGCAGCGGGGTCGGCGACTGCGACAGTGGGGGCGGAGGCACCGGGGAAGGGGGACGCTGCAAGGACGGACCGGGGGTACCACCAGAGTCAGCAGACTCCTCAACGGGGACAACCGACGGGAGGGGAGTGACGTGGGAGACACCAGACGGGGCAGGACGAGGCGGGAGAGGGGCAGGGGCTACCGGGGGAGAGGGAGCAAGGAAAAGGGGGGGGCAACTGGGAGACCTCGGTGAGGGAAGCGGCGGTAGAAGGAGACGGACTCGTCAAAGGTGACGTCACGAGAGTGGAGGAAGCGGTGAGACGGCGGGTGGTAGAAAAGCCAGTCAGACGAGTCCAGGGGGAAACCGAGGAAGACACAGGGGACAGTGCGGGCAGTGAGCTTGTCCGTGCCAGAGGCACGAACGTGAGCAAGGCAGCCCCAGACGTGGAACGCAGACGCGTCACCGGGGGACCCGGTCCAAAGGAGGGTCGGCGAAACCTGCGGCCGCTGGGAGCGTGGCCACAGGTTAAGCTGGTGAGCCGCGTAGCGAACAGCGAACGGCCACAGAAAATGGGGGGCATCGGCATGGATCATGGAGGTACGGGCGACCTCCATGACCAAGCCGATGCGGCGCTCAGCAACCCCATTCTGCTGTGGCGAGTCCGGCAACGTGTACGACTGGGTGATGCCCTCCGCACGACAGAACTGTCCAAGCCGACCAGAGGCGAACTCGCCGCCACGGTCGGAGTGGAGACACAACACGGGGAGACCGCGGTCGAGACGCGCAGCCACAACCCACGGGAGAAGAACGTCGGGCACGTCGGCCTTCCGCTCCAGGGGAAACACCGTGTTGTAGCGCGTGTAGTCGTCGACGAGCACAAGGAAGTAGCGCTCACCGCGCGGTCCGGGGACGGGGGCAGGGCCCCAAACGTCCAAGTGCAGGGTCTGAAGGGGGGCAGTAGCAGGACGCAGCGAGGAGGAGTGAGGAGCACGGCGGAGCCGACCCTCGACGCAAGGCGTGCACGGTGGCGCAGTCGAGGGAGGAAGGGCAGGGAGCGACGTGGGGAGACCTAAGACAAGACCGTGCTGGGACATGTGACGCAGACGCGGGAGAGCAGGGTGACCTAAGCGGTGGTGCCAGAGAAGGGAGGGGTGAGTGAGGGACCGACACGAGCAAGCTGCAGCGACCTGGGAGGACGCACCAACCGGGGGGGAAGCGGTGTGTAGGGTAAACAGACCGGACACCGGGTCCCGGGGGAACGTCGCAAGGGGGGAACCTGAGACAGCCTCAGAGCAGACAGCGAACCGCTCGTGCCCGGGGAACGTGGTGGTGACGCCGAGGTCCTGGAGACAGCCGACACCAACCAGGTTCCTGGAGAACGAGGGAACGTGGAGGCCAGTAAGGGAGCCCGAGGGAACTGCCGGACAAGGAAGGGACGTAGAACTGCGCGCGACGACCGGACCCGCAGAGGGGTCAGCGAGAGAGACAACAGCAGGTGCAGCAAGCGGCGTGAGCGTGGAACGGTCGCGGAAGAAGCAGGCAGAAGCACCAGAGTCGAGAGTGAAGGACAGCGACGCAGTGGCGGAGGCCGGGGACGGAGCGGGTGCAGCGACTAGACTAGGCAACCTAGGCAGTCCTACGCCTGTCGCAGCAGGGGAAGCTAAGCTACACAAGGGTGAAACACCTAAACTAGAGTACACAGGGTAGTAAGATCCAGCAACACTAGAAGCGTCAGCATACAAAGCATGCAAAGCAGCACCTATCTGATCCATGTCTAACTCAAAGATCGGCACGCCCTGGCGGAGTAGGCTGTGCCAGTCAGGGAGGTCCGGGGCCGGGCCAAAGCGACGACGAAAAAGATCGTCGAGGCGGCGGAAACAGCGGGCGGTCGGGTGCGGGCGGCGGCACAGAGTGCCGCGGAGAGGCCCGGTCTGAAGCTGGTACTGGCAGGTCACAGCACTGGAGCCGCTGGTAGACGCCAAGCTGCGCGGGCCGCCACCACGGCCACCGCCTCCGGAGGTGCCGGGCCAACCAGGCGGGAGACGAGCCCACGGCTGCGGCGGGTGCTGCTGGGACGGCGGCTGCGGCTGCGGCTGGTCCTGCTGCTGCTGGGGCTGCTGCTCCTGCCCACCGGTGGTAGTCCCCTCAGGCGGACTACCGTCACCACCACCACGACCACTACCACCTGCGTCACCACCCCTACCTCCCTGGCGGCCACGGCCACCGCGACGCGAGCGCTGCTGCGGGTGGACAGCAGCAGCCGTCTCGGTAAGAGGGGTCGCCGTGGCGACCGCAGCCGAAACGTCAGTGAACGTGCACTGGGATGGGGCACAGCCGTGAAAGATAGAGACTGCCGGCGCACCGCTCGACTGAGCGATAGTGCGCTGGCGAGTCTCGATCTCAGTGAGGGTGTCGACAAAGGCGGTCAGGGTGAGGTCACCCGGGTGCTGGCTAAGAAAGTGGTCGCGAGCACTAGCGAGGCGGTCTGGCAGGCGCATAGCGATAAAATAGAGCGTCATGCAGAAAGGAGGGGGGAGCGCAGTGAGCTGGGCAGCAGTGCTGGCAGTGCGATAGCGAGTCTCTAGAGCACGCAAATGAGTGGCAAAGTCTGCGACAGTAGGGAAGGCAGCCAGGTCTGGGAACAGCATCGGAAAGAGCAAGCGGCCAGCAGAAGCGGAGGCAGGGGTGGAATAGCGAGCAATAACGGCGTCTAAATAAGCTTTGGCCGTTTCAACAGTAGCAAAACGCGAGCGCTCAGACACAGGGAGGGCGTGACTAATAGCAACCTGAGCTACTGCATCGCGTGAGTCCCAGACCGCACAGGCCAGCGCAGCAGTAGAGAAAGCCTCACGGTCATCAGAGGAGGGGTCAGCAGGGAGGGGAGTAGGTGCAGGGGGACGGGGGAGCAAGCCATCAGCATGGACAACCAGAGAGTGGCCATCCTGGCGCTGACCTGTAAGCTGGCGGCGGAGATCGGAGAGCCAGGCGGCGAAGTCAACCGCGTGGCCCTCAGCGTCCAGGCGGAGCACAAAGTCAGCCATCGTGCAGGGTCAGCGGCACAGCTCCTCAGCGACACAGCGGCACAGCAGCACAGCTCCTCAGCGGCACAGGAGCACAGCGGCGCGGGGACACGGCGGCAGCACTCTCCAGTAGGGCAGCAGCTAGGCGTCCCAGCGCAGGCGAGCAGAAGACACAGGGCCCGAGAGGACACGGCAGGCCGAGCAGGGGAGGCGGGCAGGTGCTCTGGGGCCGGGCTGGTGCTGGGAGGGGCCAGGCTGGTGCTGCTGGGGCCGGTCGGGCACGAGGAGGGGCCGGGCAGCGCTGAGGAGAGGCCGGGCGGCGCTAGGAAGGGGCCGGGCGGCACTAGGAGGAGGCCGGGCGGCACTAGGAGGAGGCCGAGCGGCACTAGGAGGCCAGGCAGGCGAGCGCTAACAGCAGGCGCGACAGGGGCCAGCGGGCGCGACGAGGCCTAAGGGGCGCGACGGGGCCCAGCGGGCACGACGGGGCCCAGGGGGGGCGCGACGGGGCCGAGGAGGCGCGACGGGGACCAGCGGGCACGACGGGGCCCAGGGGGGCCGCGACGGGGCCTAACGGGCGCGACGGGGCCCAGGGGGGGCGCGACGGGGCCTAGCAGGCGCGACGGGGCCTAGGAAGCGCGAAGGGGCCCAGCGGGCGCGACGGGGCCTAGGAGGCGCGACAGGGCCCAGCGGGCGCGACGGTGCCCAGAGGGGGCGCGACGGGGCCTAGGAGGCGCGACGTGGCCCAGCGGGCACGACAGGGCCTAGGAGGGGCGCGACGGGGCCGAACGGGCGCGACGGGGCCCAGAGGGGGGGGACGCGACGGGGCTTAGGAGGCGCGACGATGCCTAGGAGGCACGACGGGGCTCAGCGGGCTCGACGGGGCCCATGGGGGGCGCGACGGGGCCTAGGAGGCGCAACGGGGCCCAGCGGGGGCGCGTTAGGGCCTAGGGGTCGCGACGGGGCCCAGCGGGCGCGACGGGGCCCAGGGGGATCGCGACGGGGCCTAGGAGGCGCGACGGGGCCCAGCGGGCACGACGGGGCCCAGGGGGGGCGCGACGGGGCCTAACGAGCGCGACGGGGCCCAGGGGGGGCGCGACGGGGCCTAGGGGGCGCGACGGGGCCTAGGAGGCGCGACGGGCGGAAGCGGAGGCGGGGGGATCCTAACCTAAGCGTGATACCATGTTAACGTAGAAACGAATGATTACTAGAGGTGGAAACCTAGAACAAATACTAGTTGGTTGTACTCACTAGAAGCATACCTCAGTCTAGCCTATAACTTCTACATAGATAATATGTATAAGTTGACATAATGTAGGTTCTCCACGACAGCTCTTAGGGTCTAAATAACAAAATCTATCACATAAACCAACAAGGCCATCACAACATTTGGTGCACACCAGTGAGCGCAGAGCTACCAACATTCACTGTACTGCTAGCTTCCATTTGGGAATAAATCCACACACCCCTGGGCCCCTCCTGGGGATTCAACCCCCAGCCAGTGAGTCAGCTTAGAGCTCCCTAGCCCGCCTCCTGAGCTCGTTCAGCTCAGCCTCCACCTCGAGATCCTTGAGTGACGGTTTCGCTACTGACCGCCCCGCTGGCAGCTCCCCAGACGAGCTCTGTGGCACGCAGAGGAAACATAGAGGTGGAAACAGGCACGCAGGGAAGGGTGGTCATATAAAGCCCGAATCTCACAATTACAACCGTAAAACGTTTGGTACCCAGTTACATGGGCGACACCAGAGGGAACGGCTGGGAAAAACGACTTCCAGAGCAATGGATGGCAGTGGGGGGAAGCAAGCGTAAAACTGAGTGCAGAAATATGAGAGTGCACGAACATTGGGAAAACCACCGACTCAGGGCCGTCGGATCACACTGGAAAACTTATCTGACGGGTTAAGAGTTTTGTAAATCGAATCGACAGTCGTTACCAGAGTACAAAGTGAGGGTGAAAAAAAATGATTTCTCGGCTGTCGGATCTGCAAGGCTGCACGAAATTGGTTGGGAAGCTTGTCCCGAGCAAACCTTACCGGACCAGGTTCTCGGTTTGGTTATTTTGTCGAAACGAAAAAAAACCTCACCCCACATTTTCGTTATCGTCCAGTTTCTTTACCTCGTCCATCAATCACATTCTGCCTCTCCCAACCAAGCGTAAAATACTCGAAATTTTGAGACGGGGGGATGCGCCCCGGGAAACACAAGTGGAGGGTAAGCAGAGGTAATTGCCCAATAGAGGGGGGGGAGCAGAGGGCGGAAGGAGGTGGAGCAGCGGGGGGCGAGGGAGCAGAGGGGGGAGAGAAACATAATGAGGTAGGACAGAGCAGAGGGGGGAGAGAAGCGAAGCAGTAGGGGGGAGAGAAGCGAAGCAGTAGGGGGAGGCGAGAGCAGAGCAAGAGCAGGGAGCAAGAGCAGGGAGCAGGGGGAATGGGCAGGGAGAAGGGAACGGAGAGGTGACCTTGTCTGGCAGCAGCATGTCCATCTTGAGCGCCTCCAGGTCATCGTCCACTGACCCCTTCTCCAGCAGGGCGAACTGCACACACAAGCGCACGCACACACAGAGAGGGAGGTGCAGGGAGGCAGGGAGAGGGAGGTGGCATAGAGGTATTATGAGATGACTTTTGAATCGACTCAAAATAGAGGTATTATGGGGATGTGTCGGGGGGGGAGAGGATGGGAAGAGGAATATGTGCAGCAGACGGTAATCGTCAGGCATGTGCAGACAGGCTGGATGGGATGGGGATGTTGAAAGAAAAGCGTAAACCCACCTTAGAGGAGAGATCATCTGATGTCAGCTGGCCCACCGCCTCTGACTCCGCCTCAAGAGCCAGCACTGCTCCACGCACACACACACAAGGCAGGAAGGGGGAAGTAAGTGGGGAGTCAGGTAGGGCAAGAGGGAGGCAACAGCATGTAGCAATGAGATAAGAGATGTCAGGGCGTAAACCGAAGGAGCTAAGACATGTGCCGGGACGTAATGAGATCGCTTGCTGGTGGAAACGGAATGTCAGGAAACCAATCCATACAGAGTTACACCAACGTTGACAAACACGAAATTCGAAAGCCATTGCTGAAGAAAAACACTATCAAGCAATCAGCCAGCCATACTAAGGATGGAGGCTGGTTGCTGGCTGGTTCCCATTCCCCCCATGAGCCCCTCCCAGGACACCACACAACCCCTACAAGGGGGCAGGCAGGCAGGCAAATCACCACCACCCCTCTCTCAAAAGCCGCCTCGTCAAATGTAAGCCGCCTCGTCAAATGTAAGCCGCCTCGTCAAATGTAAGCCGCCTCGTCAAATGTAAGCCGCCTCGTCAAATGTAAGCCGCCTCGTCAAATGTAAGCCGCCTCGTCAAATGTAAGCCGCCTCGTCAAATGTAAGCCGCCTCGTCAAATGTAATGTGCTCCTCTGCCCTAATTTCTCCTCCCGCCCCTCTCCTCTCGTTCAACTCGTTCCTCTGTCCCCAACCCCCCCCGCGCTCACCTTTCTCCTCCATCTTCTCGAAGGCTGCCAGCGAGCTGCTGGTGCTGATGCCGCCCACCAGCTCATTCACCTTCTGCTGGGTCCTGCGGGCGGCGAGAGAGAGGGGACGAGGAGGTGAGGCGAGAGGTGAGAGGAGAAGGAAGGAGGAATAGTTGAGAGGCGCGAGGAGGAGGGAGGAATGGCCGCCACGCTGCACATGCACGAGCGTGCACGATGGCTCCAGTTCAAAGAGGCAACGATTGCAACCAAATTCTGGTCATACAGATGGTGATGGATCGTGATGGAGCCAGTGCTGGTGCTGGAGATGTTGCTCCCAGTAAAAATGAAAACAGATGACCTATGATGCAGCGCCAACGCATTTCGGGAGCGCCAGGACATGATGAGGAGGACAGCTTACTTGGCAGACTGGGCGCGGGCCTTGAGCGTATCCTTCTTCGCCTTCGCCTCAGAGATCTTGCTCTCCAGCAGCTGCTCCGTACACACACACACACACACACACACACACACACACACACACAAGCGTACGCACACACACACGCATACGTGCATACATGCACGAGTACACACACAAACACGCAACGAGAAGCACCATGCGTAGAAGGACGGAGGTCAGCTGGGTGCCAAGTAGAGCACGGCCATAGAACTCGGCAAGCACTTCATGTGACTTCAACGGAAACTTGCCACTTCGCGCTTGGAGCTTAATGCTTGGCACTCGCTTGATGTTTGACGCTTGGCGCTTGGAAAACGGCGTGGACTGCTGCACTTCTAGCCGACGATATTCAACAGACAATGCTGCTCCTAGTTGAGAGTCCTCACAGACACTTGGCTCAACCTAACACGCCCAAACCACCTAGGGAAACTCACCCGAGTGTTGCTAATAAGCTTGTCTGCTGTCGTCTGTTGTGCCGCCAGCTGCGACTCAAGACTCCTCGCGTTCTCCTGCAAATCATGAGCGGTACGCAAATCGAGTGCATTAGAAGACATAACTAAAAACAACACCTGCAACTTTGCAGAACGTTTCAGGAAGCCCTCTAGAAAGGTGTTACCCACTGCTTCAAATCTCAAATGCCTCACAGACACCCTCCCCAGCACACAAGCGCCACAAAAACGCGACCCCGCCGTCTGCCCCTCCCCCTCTCCCTCCCGTCCTCCTCCATGCCCACCTTCCTCCCTGCACGTCTCCAACCTCGTTTGCCGTGACCGCACCCCCCCATGTCGCCCCCTCGCGCCCCCTTACCCCCCCCGTGGGCTCATGGCCTCACCTCGAACTCCTTGCGTCGCTTGAGGGCCTCCTTCGCCAGCTCCTCCTCGCCCTTCGCCAGTGCCAGCTTCGCCCGCGCGTACCTGTAGCGCGGAGGGGGGGAAAGAGGAAAGAAGAGAAGGGGGGATGGACAAAGGTGGGGGAGGGGGGCGGGGGGGGAGGGAGGAGAGAGGGGGGGGGATGCGATAAGCGCGCGACGGAAGTGACGCGATGAGCACAGGCGAATGAGCGCAAACGAGGATTGCGACGCGCGGAAGCAAACTACACAGACGCGCCCGCGAGTCTAAGGGATCAATCGCATGCACGCGAAAGACCCGAAAGACGTGGCTTGACGGAAAAGTCCAGTATTGCCGCGACGGCCATGTGGCGATCAAACAGTGACAGAGCAGTATAGCAGTACGCTACGCACCAGTCGTCGGAGCTCTGCTGTGCGGCCTTGAATTTGTTTTCCAACATCTTGGTGCTCGCCAGCACCTGCCGAAGACAAAGGGCACCCGGGCAGAACGCACGCAGAAAAGGATCGAGTTAGCAGGGATCAGCGCGAAGCGAGCTCGGTGAGCGAACAGCCAGTCAACACGAATTCACAGCTCGACGCCAGATTGACGCATGTGAGTAAAAGCATGTGCTTGTACAAGAAGACGTTCCATACTTGTTCGCAGACACAGCACGCGTCTAAAGTTGACTTAGGAGCTTTAAGACACAACCGCCTTAACCCGAGAGTGGCCCCAGCTGGACGACAAGGACACGACCGGTCTCACGGTCTCAAGAGAAGAAGATTTACTTGCACAAAATAATCAGTGAACTAGGCAATCAGGGGATCAGAACGAGTGAATCACCTGTGCGGTGGCTTGTCGCAGCTTGATGAGGTCGTTCTGCATGTCCTCGACCGTCTGATCCAGCATCTTCTCCGGGTCCTCCAACGAGCTCAGCGCCGCGTTCGTGTACGACTGCCAGGGACGCGCCGAACGAGGACGCGGGCGGAGGGGGGGGGGCGGGGGGAGGGGGGGAGGAGGAGGCGGAGGTGGCGAAGCGGAACGAGGGGAATTAAATCACTGGGTCATTGCCAGGATTCGACGATTCACAAGCTTCGGGGTTAAAACTGGTGGACATGTATCAATAGCAGTGCTTTCTTAGCAAAAGAGGCCATGTGACAATGAAGATCCGGCCGACCCAGTCTCTATCAATAACAGTGTTTCTAAGTACCTTGACGATCCGGCCGACCCTGTCGAAGATATTCATCTCGGCCGCCAGGGCTCCTCCGTTGCTGCCAGTCGCACCGACGGCCTGCTGCAACCGCCATGAATCTGCACAAATTCGCACGCAATCCACATGTAGCACGGGGTTGTCCGTCGCACGCTTGTTTCTCATCAACCACATGCATGTACAATTGATTCTCTCCGCTAGGAGGTTCTTCGGACGAAGGAGGAGATTTTGTTACAAACACCCTTCCGTTGCTCGACAGTATGGGAGGAACAGAGCGAGAAATAGGACGAGATAAAGGGAGTGGAGGAGGGTGCGTAAAATGAACATATATAAGCCTAGAGATTACAGAGACGTCACAGTACCCCGGCCGCTGAAGAACGTGCTCTGAGAAGAAACCGAGGCGCGGGTTCCTGAGAGCATCCTGGAGCCCAGGGAAACACGGCTGCCATTCTGCTGAGCACCGTTGCTGCCCGTCGCGAGGACAGGAAGGACCTTAGAACCGCTTGTGAGGGCCGCCATAGTTTGAACGAAGCTGCAAGGCAAACTCAAGTTGACTGGTTGGAGCTTGGCAGATGTCGTCAAAGGCGGGGTGAATTCAGGCTGACAATTGCGGGAACTACCTTTCTGAGAACGGATGTGAGTAGATAAATGCACGGCTGTGGGGCAGGAGGGAGATCCAGAAGAAGTCAGGTACGGTAGTGAGGCAGATCATTAGTGAGAAACCAAGGTTGTGGAGGGGAACAGGTAAGGGAAATTGAAGGGGAAAAGCGAGGTACGGAGGAGGTTCGGGAACTAGCATGAGAGGTGTGTGAATGCAGGTTTGGGAATCTCTGTTCGGTTCGGAGCCGCGTGGGGAGGTCTGGGGACAATACCCAGCAGGAAGAGGGTGTACCGCGAAGGTCTGGGGAAACAGCCTGGTAACGCGTGATCAATTCGTGGCTTGCGAAGAGCTTGGCATTCACGAATCCTGTTTGCGAATTATTTTTGTGTGAGCACTGCAGCACGAAATGTGACAGCTTCACGCAACCGACGTGGCACAGGATTCCCCATGGTGTTTCCTCCTCGGCGTCGTCCAATCGAGCAGGAGACCGAGAACAGAACTTCTGCCACGTCCGCCATCGATTCGCCACTCACCATCAGTCTGGGGCAAAGGTTGAAGTCGCAAGAAAGGGGGTCCCCAACTCATCTGCTGCCAGGTTTCCAGGTGAGGGTGGGATGCAGGTCTATTGCAAGGCGCGTGTATCAACAATTATTCCTTCCAATTATACTGCTTTCCATCAGCTCGCATCCATCAAGCCAAAAGTGTAAGGAATTTTGCCTATTGCTGGTTGATTGTCCATCCAAGTCCACACAAACTGTTAGCTCGAGACATCACATACCGAAACACTCAGTATAGGCATAGTTGTGGTTCAATATTCCACATGATTCCAACTGAAAGAGGCTACCAAGGTAATGCTGGTTACCATTGGAATTATGTAACATATTAGCTAGTAACTCGATAGGAATGAATGTACGGAATTTCCATTCCTTACTGAGTCGTTCGCTAGCGCGTACACCCGAACTCCTCGACTCGTCACGTTCGGCCTCATTTATCGGCCCAACCCTTTCCCGTGTCGCGTCCGGCACTGTCGCCACATTGCCAAACCTACCCACGTTCCGAAGTTATCGCCCTAGTACCCAACCCCTATATAACCTCGTGCCTTCATTGCAATAGCGACCTTGTATTCTCACGTTATAGTACATTGACACTTCTTATATCATAACCGTTGGTATCAGAGCCCGAAATTTCCAGGAACCTTCAGTTTTCCCGTTAAATTAGTTAAGGGTGGCCAGAGGGGATTAGCACGGCTGCACAGCAGTTGTCTTCGATCATAAATATTTTTACGTCAACAACTACAGCGTGTGCGCTAGCTTCTGCCCCGTCCTGACTGCCATGGCCCCGGTAGACTCGACGGTTGAGGAACAGACAACCTCGACTGCTGCGAAATCTGCCCGGGAAACTGTGGACCTGCAAGCATTAATGGAGCAGTTGAACAATTTGACAAGCGTCGTGAACAACCTCCGCGACGAGAACCAACGACTTCGCCAGGCGCAGAAAAGGCGTTAAGAGGAGACGGGCGACGATGCACGGAGTGAAGCGGGTGAGCAGCAACCGACGCCAGTGGAGCTGGCACGACTAGCGGCAACAGCCCCGCGCTCGACAAGTGGCGGCGTGAGATATCAGCAACCCGCTCCTTTCGACCCAGCCAATAAAGGCGTGACGGTGCGGCAGTGGATATTCGTTATGAATATCTATTTCAACGCGGCGGGCATCCGAGACGATCAGAAGCGGATCAGCCTTGCGTTAACACTGTTGCAAGGGGCCGCCCTACAGTGGTGGAATGTCATCGTCGACTCAGCGGCAACTCGCACAGAAGGACAGCACGAGTGGTCCGAAGAATTCCGCGACGACGACGAGACAGATTTGCTGTTTGGTGCAACCCACATTCGCACGTGGGCAGCGTGGTGCGCAGAGCTTCGCATGCAGTTTGAGCATGCTCTTGACTCAGACAAAGCGCGCGAGACTCTACGCATGTAGAAGCAGCTGGGATCTGTGTCCGAATACACCGCGTCATTCTTGACATTGGTTGACAGATGTGGCTTCATGCACGAGTTGGAGAATGTCGACAGGTACATGGGCGGGCTGAAGCCTGAAATACAGTACCAGATAAAACTGCAACGCCCTGCGAAGCGGTTACAAGACTTCATCCAGCTCGCCGAAGCCGCTGATTTGCTCACGAAGCCGAGGACGAACTTCTACGACGGAGGTCGCCCTCGAGAACAGTACCAGCGCGCCACGATAAAAGGGATGGACGCAGTGGATATCTACGCAGTTGCTCCGCGAAATACGGGGCTATGGTACCACTGTAGCCGACCGGGTCACATCCGACGTAACTGCCCAAAAATCATAGCCACTCAGAATTCTATGGGGAAGAAGACGGAGGAGCGACCGGGAAATGGGTCGCGTCAGTAAGTACCGGGCCCCTTACTGACGGGCTGGCTTCTTCGCCCGAGCCACACAGTCCCCACCGGATCGTGATCCCGATTGCTGCAATCGACCGGACCCGGACGAATAAGGGGGACGAAACTGCTGATCACCCTGTGTTGGTGGAGGGTAAAGTCAACGGGGTGTTGCTGAAAATATTCGTGGATGGAGGCGCGAGTCACAGTCTCATACAGCTGGACAGTGCTAAAAAATTGGGTATTCCCTTACTCAAGTGTCTACCCGAAATTGACGCTCGACTAGTGGACGGAACACCGCTGGCTATACGGGAGCGGGTGGAGAACGTCAGTTTTCACTTCGGGGAGCACGTAAAATTTCGGATGGGGCTGCTGGGGACTACACTCGACGGATGCGACGTGCTGCTGGGACAAGATTGGCTGCGACGATACAACCCGAAGATCGACTGGACGACGGACGGCTGCAGCATAAAACTTGATGGGATCCTCCGCGAGCTGCCGAAATGGACGGGACCTCGCATGCGAAGCACCCAAGTTCATGCGATAACTTTTAAGCGCGCGATAAAAAGCAGGAGCTGCAGCGTACGCCGTCGATCCTCGCGATGTAACATCGCCGATAACAGCCGAAGATATCGCGAAGCTGTGCGAATTCGTTCCTCCGGATTTAGCGGACCTGATTCGAAAGTACCCCGAGATTTTCCCGGACGACCTGCCCGCTGGACTGCCGCCGAGCCGACCAGAACACCATCGCATCGAGCTGGAACCAGGCGCCCAACCGACAGTGCAGCGACAATTTCGGCTCAGCCAACAAGAACTGGAAGAATTGCAACAGCAGGTGGATTACCTCCTGACGAAAGGATTCATCCGGCCCGACACGTCCCCATACGCCGCCCCGATAATGTTCACCCCGAAGAAGGATGGAGGATTCCACATGTGCATCGACTAATGCGCACTTAAGAAGATCATAATCAAGTCGCGTTACCCGATCCCGCGAGCTGACGACCTACTCGACCAACTTCGCGGAGCCAAGTTCTTCTCGAAAATCGACTTGCGATGAGGTTACCATCAAATTCGCGTCGCCGTCGAAGATTGTCACAGAACCACTTTTCGAACCCGCTACGAAAGCTACGAATACCTGGTGATGCCCTTTGGCCTCACGAACACGCCTTCGACATTCCAGATGACCATGAACGACATTTTCAGGGAACTCTTGGATAGATGTGTCATTATCTACCTCGACAACATACTAATCTACAGCCGCAGCCGGGAGCAGCACTTACGCGATCTTGATGCAGTCTTCACGCTGCTGCACAAGAATCGCCTCATCACGAAAGGGTCCAAGTGTGACTTCCTTAAGCAGGAGTTTGAGTTTTTGGGCCACGTTGTTTCTACCGAAGGAGTGAAAATCGACCCCAAGAAAATCAAGACCATCCAGGAGTGGAAGCCGCCAACCAACATCAAGGAGCTGCAGAGTTTTTTGGGTTTCGTCAACTACGTCCGCCGCTTTATACCCAACATGGCTGGGTTATCTGCCCCGCTAACCGGCCGACTGAAAGATCACGATTGTTTTTGGTGGGGAGAAAAGCAGCAAGTTGCATTCGACCACCTGAAAATCACTCTCACGTCGCCGCCCATCCTTCCCATCTCCGATCCTGACCATCCATACGAAGTCATCACCGACGCCAGCGACATCGCTATCGGTGCAGTTCTCCTATATGATTTCGGCGACGGGTTACAGCCAGTCGCCTACGAATCATGGAAGCTGCAAGGCGCGGAGAAAAACTATACAGTATACGACAAGGAGATGCTGGCGATCGTCCACGCGTTCAAGACCTGGCGGTGTTACCTGACAGGTGCTGACGTCACGGTGCGAACTGACCACAAATCCTTACAGTACCTGCGCGCCCAACCGAATCTCAACCCGCGACAGATCCGATGGCTCGATTTCCTCGAGTCGAATTTCCACTACACCATCCCCTACAAACGGGGCGCCAACAATATTGCCGATGCCCAGACCCAACCCACTGCCCATACCGCCACAATGCTAGTCGCCCAGACCAGCCCACTGCTTACTGGACTATTTACCCACGGCTACAAAATCGACCCGTTCTTCCGCTCTGCGATTCATCAACAGCATACCACCGCCACCGGACATTATTTTAATAAGCGCGATACTTTCTGCATCTGGGTACCCGGCTACGATTTACTTCGTATCCTGCTAATACAGGAATCCCACGACAACCCTGCCTCCGGGCACTTCGGCGTCGACAAAACTATTAAGATGTTGCAGCGCAACTATTGTTGGCCAAACATGGCTGACGACGTGCGCAAGTACGTGTCCTCCTGCACCACATGCCAGATCATGAAATCCTCCCATCAGCGAGCAGCCGGACTACTGCAGCCGTTGGATCCGCCCGAGCGACCCTAGCAACACATCACAATAGACTACGTGACAGGACTGCCGGTCGGTCCCAGCGGAAACGACGCCATTCTCGTGGTCGTGGATCGACTCACGAAAATGACGCACTTCATCGCCTGCCAACAGACCATTACCGCCAAGCAAACTGCCCAACTGTTCATCGCCAACGTCATTCGACTGCACGGACTGCTTACCGCAATTATTTCAGACCGAGACCCGAAATTCACATCGAATTTCTGGCGCCACCTGTGGGACCAGTTCGGCACCAAACTGCAGTTTTCCTCCGCCTACCACCCACAGACCGACGGGCAGACCGAACGAGTCAACCAAAGTATGGAGCAACTCATTCGAACTACCTGTACCGACCAACAGACATGGGAGAAATCCCTTCCGCTATTGGAGTTTGCGTATAATAACGCGCCCTCCACCACAACCTATCAGTTCCCGTTTTTCCTCAACTACGGACAGGACCCAGTGGTACCCTCGACCCCGAACATTGAGACGCCCGTGCCGCGGTCTTAGAAATTTGCTGAAGACATTCTCGCCGCCCGAGAAAAAGCAGCAGGGGCCAATCAGGAAAGCCAACCTGGTCGCAAGCCGACAAGCCGATCGTCATCGACGTGATGTCACTTACAAAATGGGAGATCTTGTTCTCCTCGACACTCGCAATTTGCGGCTGCCGATCACGAGTAACTCTGACCCCGATTATGCGGACCTTTCCAAGTGACCAACATGGTGACACCTGTCACTGCTCACCTACGACTCCCGGCTGATTGGCGTCACCACCCGCCTTTCCACGTCAGTCTTTTACGGCCCTACGTCCCCAGTTCGTCCGAATTGGCACGGAACCGCCGCAGCTGACACCTCTGCAAGAACCGACAACCGAGCCTTTGAGAATTCTCGGCCACCGAGTCACGACGCAGCTGAATTGTCGGATGGTTGATTTTCTCGTTCGCTGGCGCGATCGCACGTCCGAAGACGACAGCTGGGTGCCGCTCGCTGAGCTAGAATCACGCCCGATTCTAACAGCGTATTATCAGCGTCGGAATGTTTCCGATGCCCGCGGTCTCATTTAGGGGGGGGGGGGTGGTAGTGTAAGGAATTTCCATTCCTTATTGAGTCGTACGCTAGCGCGTACACCCGAACTCCTCGACTCGTCACGTTCAGCCTCATTTATCGGCCCAACCTTTTCCCGAGTCGCGTCCGGCACTGTCGCCACATTGCCGAACCTACCCACGATCCGAGGTTATCGCCCTAGTACGCCAACCCCTATATAACCTCGTGCCTTCATTGCAATAGCGACCTTGTATTCTCACGTTATAGTACATTGACACTTCTTATATCATAGCAATGAACAAGGATCGCCCTCCCCTCACACCAAGGAACAAGCCGCGCATCAATTTGCCATCACGGCATCCTACCCCATCCAAGTTCGCTGAATCCTCCCGTCAACCCCTCCATCATCCTGGACCACTAGTTTCCAGCATGAGTGGTTGCTGGTTTCCAGGAGTGATCCCAGGTTACGCAGGGCTGTTTTCAGTCCAAAATGCCCGTGTCAGAATGTTTGGGTTCATCAGCGCATGGTGGATTTTGGTCTGTAATCCCGTTTCGGGATTCAGCCGACGTCAGCTACTTTGAACACGCTCTCACTTGGATTCACTCCGCTTCCCCCGTTCGTCGACCCTCCTAGCATATGATAATTTGTCAGACATGCACATTAGCGCTCACAGCCTACTTTTCCGGATTCGGCTGGACGCTGTTCGCGCTACTGGGACACTTTTAGAAGTCTCGCCCTTAGCAAGAGACTAATCCTCGAAAAGGATGGCGTCGAAACAACAACGTTAAGAGAACAGAGATTCCCGTTAATGTTTTCTTGTGTCCCCTTTGCTGCTGTACAGTTTTTCTAACAACCACGCCCTCGAGAGTTCGATCTACGCTTCTTCTACGTTGTACCTCGTAACAGCTACTTGCGACGGGGCTAGCTAATAGCGAGTAGTAATCGCATCGCGATTCTTCTTCTTTCAAAGCCCTCTGTTTTTAAGGTATCGCATAGTTGGGTCTTCTCGTCGCCCGGCATCTCTATCCACAGGGATGATGCGACATTTCCTTGTCGCAGGTGGGAGGTCGTCGCAGGGCTGGATCAGCGGCAGACCCTTCGCTCGACTCCTTCTCTTTGCGGCTGCCGTGCTGCTGTCGGCCATCCACCAATCTCAAGGTACCGTGTCGAGCTCGCGTGCACTTGCACTCTGACAGCTCGTGCCCGAAATCCGACAGCTTTCCGACTGGCTTGTTCGAAGCTCCTCATCTAAGCCTCATCCACGCCGCATCCATGCCGCATCATTTGCGTGCAAGGTACAGTTTCCAACGCGGTTGCTTGAGCCGTGAGTCCTCGTCCCGTTCGTTATTCGTCTCGTCTCGTCTCTCTTCACGAGACGGCTATCAGCGTTGCTAGCTTCGGCGCATGCCCGATGCACAAGACGACGCACTAGTAAAATCTTTCTGCACTTCTTCTTTTGCTCTCCCTCCTCTCTTTTTCGCGCAGAATGCGCAGCGTACAACGTGTCGCTCGAGAGTGTCACGTTGTTTAAGAGGTTCTCCTGGCACGGCACGCCGTCTATTTATATCGAATGTGACTCTGCGAATCGCACGTACCTACCGGCCGTCAACTCGACGCTCACGTGGTTCACGTTCCAAGGCAACGAGTCATGGCAGGTGGGTGGGCGGGTGGGCGGGTGGCCACGTGCATGACTGGTTTAGGGTTGGCTGCATAGTTGGGTGCACGGGTGGGTGCATGAGTTGATGTATGTGTGTGGAAAGTATGGGTGCATCGGTGGGTGCATCGGTGTGGGTGCATGGGGAATGTATGTGTGCGACGCATGGGTGGCTCTGTACGGACGCAACTGACGGGGAATGAAAGAATGCCCAGGGTATCTCCAGTTTGGACCGGGTATACTGAATTCCACATGTACGCCCACGATGTGAGGTGACAGAACGGACGTCCGAGATGGGAGCTGAGCAGGGGATCTCTCGTGTACGTTGGTGGTAGGGCTGGATGTGAGGAGAAGGACAGCGAAAGGGTGTGAGTAGGGTGGAGGACGAGGGGAGATGAGGAGAATGAAAAAATTAGAGAAAAGAAGAAGGCTCCTGAGATTCGTGTATGGCTCCTGAGTAGTCTGAGTGGATCATTCTGGATTGTGTTTAACTGGTTACCAGGTTACTATTCTTTTCGGCGGGCACATCCACCCCACTCTGACCCTCATTCCCACGTCTGCCACCCCGCTACCATTTCCCCGCCCCCCGTATTGCCCATATACGCACACGGGCTCTGTAGCTCACCCCCCCTTACACTGCACGAGGAACAGCCGTGTAGTGCGATGACCTCTACTTCCTCCTCATTCCTCTTCTCCGTCCCCTCTCCTTCCCTCCCCCCCCTCAGCAGCACTTCACTACCCACCCCCTCCACCTCGCACTTACCTCCCCTCGCACATCTACCATCTCCCTCTCCTGCTCTCTCCACTCTTTCCCCCCAGCTGGTAACACTGCTACACCTGTGCAGTGCCGCACCTGCGCACTGTAAGAGAGAGCAGCTGGCTTTGTGGTATCGGGACAGGTGCTCGGTCTGTGTCCAACACCATTTCCACCTCCCCCCCTCCCCTCCCTCTCCCCACCAGCCTGTGACACAGCTAGAGCACGGGCAGTGCCGCACGTGTGCGCTGTACGAGCGGCTAGCCCTGTGGTACAAGGACGGGTGCTTTGGCACGTGGGCGGTGTGCTCGGGCAACTTCAGTGACAGGGACAGCAGAGGGCTCTTTACGTTCCTGCAGCCGGCAAGCTTCCATGCCAACCTGGCGTGTTACGCGTGTAACCACACAGGGACCACACATGCCACAGCAGAAGGTTGGTGTTTGAATGTGTGTGAGAGAGGGGGGAGGAAGATATATATTTGTGTGCGTGCCTATGTACGTGTTTGTATGTGGAGGAGGAAAGGGGGGAGGTGGGGGGGCGGGGAGGGGGGGAGCGTGGGGGCTGGTGCAATGTCTACAAGAGATGTGGATAGAGGGGAGAGATATTGTGCTGTGTGCATAATGCGTGAAAAGGAGGGAGCGGAGTACTAGGTTAAGATGCAAGGAGGGAGGTATACAAATTGTTTCGTCCAGACACACTCACACTGTTCCTCTCATCTCCTGCTCCCATTCCCTGTTCCCATTGTAAGATGTAATTCCCATTGTAATGCGGTAACTTTTGAGTCGGACCCAAAAGTCACACAGCACGTTTTGAGTCGACTCAACAGATACATTCACACTGGTCCACTCATCTGCTGCTCTCCCCTTTTCCCAATCCCCGTCTCTCCCCTTCAACCCTCCTTGTGCGTTCCCTGCTCTGCCTCCAGCTCCCACCACCAAGGAAACAGACGGGGAAGTGGGCGTGTTTGTGTGGATGTCAGTGATAGTGGCAGGCATGGGCATAGTCATCATTATTGCCGCCTGCAGCGTCTTCCTCGCAGCAGAGCCCGAGGCAGAGGCGGAGCGCGTCCGTCTGGAGGGCGAGCGGGCCAAATTCATCGAGATGGGAGGGGAGAAGTCAGACAGCCGGCCAAGGTTCCACGATGGGTATCACTACGAGGGGAGTGAGGATGGGGATCGGGTGGAGCACAAGCAGCAGCAGCAGCAGCAGCAGCAGCAGCAGCAGCGGGCGGGGTTCACTGGGAGATTCCGGGACGAGACAGCAGATGTGTTGAGCGATATTGATGAGGAGGAGGCAGAGGAGGAGACTACAGGGCTGTTCCCGATGCACCACACCCACTCCTCAGCTGTCCCTGGTCTGCCGAGAAGAGCTGAAGCACAAATCCCCGTGTCTTCCGCTCCTGCTTCTGCTGCTGCTACTGGTGGTATGGGCATTGCTGCTGCTTCGGGTCCCACGACTGCTCCTAGAGGTGGTGCTGCCAGGGAGTCTCCCACCTCAGTGGAAGTTTCAATTCTCCAGAGTCCCCCAGGGCGACCTTTTGAGACTACAACCACCTCTACAACTGCTGCCTCGTACTATCATGAGTGGTGATTTGTAGCATGCACGAGGTGGACTGGACTTTTAATGTAGCCACTTGTTACTCTCGATGCGTTCATGTGAGCTCTCCCTTGCAGTGATATCTCTCTCTCTCTCTCTCTCTCTCTCTCTCTCTCTCTCTCTCTCTCTCTCTCTCTCTCTCTCTCTCTCTCTCTCTCTCTCTCTCTCTCTCTCTCTCTCTCTCTCCCCCTCCCCCCCCCCCCCCCTCAGTCCTGTTGCTGTATATTCAGTAATGTACTAGATGGGCACATACAGCACTTGGTGCGAAAGACTGCGTTGTAAGAAATTATTGAACCCCATTAGGAGGAATAATCAATCTAAATACCTGTTCAGTTTGAGCTTGAGTGTTGCTTTTGTTTAAAGGAGGGAGGATGGCAGTAGGTGTACCAACTTTCTTCGGCCTGTTTTTTGTTCCAGAGCACGACCTGCTCGGTTTCATATGTCTCAAGCGGTGGACGTGACGGTGCCGCCAAACGCAAAGCGCGCCGTGAACCACCACCGCCCCGCAAGCGAGATTTGGACACGTCGCGCGGTGCCCTGCGGAACCGGAGCGGAACTGCAGAGGTTTGGGGGCCATGTTCTTCCCGTCCGAGTTCGCCTGATATGGAAATCGATTGGCCATCACCACCACGAACATGGGCCGACCAGTTTGGCTCAGACTCACAAAAGGTCAGAAATGAACCCACCACTTAGCCACTAACGCGTATAACAATGTACGTTGTCTTGTGTTCGTTGGTTGGCGGGTGGGCGGAAGGGACGGACCAGGGCTTACCTTAGGGTAAACGTCCACACGGCAGATGCCGATGTCTCTCTCGCGGGTCCAGGATTAAATGGGTTTATCTGAAACGTTTCCCGTCAACGTCCGGATTCAGTCCCGGGATTTTTTTCCCGTGATGACAAACGCTCTTACGAAAAGTTCCTGGATTCTACAAAGGGAACCATGTAAGAGTACTTCGCTCAGCTCTAATACTTCCACTTGTAGATTCTCCTTGAAAGGGCTTATGTGCCCTGGGGAGAGGAAATGACGGGGGGATCTGTGGGGTAGTGTGAGAACTTATAGTCCCCGTGTTTCTCAAAACGGAACACGTCACTTCACGTGTTCTGGTCAGAATGTACCCATCAGATTCCGGGTTCATGAAAATCGAACACGTCACTCGGTAAAACCATCCCCCGTTATTTTGTAAAAATGCGGGCAACTACCCGTAAAAAATAAGCCCTGGCACGGACCTCCCTGGCAAAGGGACATGCTTGCGAGGGCGGTTCGGCGGTTAGCGGCGCGGCTGAGCCATGCTGCTGTTCTGTACAGCAGGCAAGGCTGTGGTTTTACGTGGGGGGCGGGTGAGCATCCCTGCCGCCGCTTCCTCCTCCCTACACACCCCCACCCCCCACCCCCCACCCCCCCCCCCTCCCCCCCCTCCCTCCTTCCCCCCCCCAGTCTATTATTTTTCCTTGTGCGGAGCAGAACTTCCGCCTGCCCCACCTTCCCCCTGACACCGTCAACCGAATAGCCGCCAACCAGTTCCGCAAACTCCCACGCTCTTCCGCCATCGCTCCAGCTTCCCCGCTGCGAGAACAGCACCGCACAACACG
>BQMB01001964.1:0-72500 GCA_027943415.1 Closterium sp. NIES-67
TAGGGGCCCAGGAGGGGCGCGACTGGGCGCTAGGAGGCGCGCTAGGGGCCCTGGGGGCGCGACTGGGCTAGGAGAGTGTTAGGGGCCAGGAGGGGCGCGACTGGAGTAGGAGGCACGCTAGGGCCCAGGAGGGGCGCGACGGGGCTAGGAGGCGCGACGGGCCCAGGAGGGGCGCGACTGGCTCTTAGGCGCGATAGGGCCCAGGAGGGGCGTGGCTGGGCGAGGAGGGGCGACGGGGCCCAGGAGGGGCGCGGCTGGGCTAGGAGGAGCGACTGGGCCCAGAAGGGGCGCGTCTGAGCTAGGAGGCACGGTAGGGCCCAGGGAGGCGCGACTGGGCTACGAGAGACGAAGGACCCAGGAGGGGCGCGGCGGGGCCTAGCGAGGGTAGGAGTGGAAGCGATAAGTGGGGGGGGGGGGGGGGGGGGGGGGGGGGTCGAAACCTACGCGTGACACCATATCAGAGTAGAAGAATGAAAATAAAAGAGAGAGAACATGTGAATATACCTAAGAGTTGTACCCTATATAAGACAAGGCTCTATTCAGTCTATGCAAACATAGTAGATATACATGTTTGACACAGGGCAGGGCCGGGCTCCATTTTTTTAGTGCGGTGTATTCCTAGCACCATTTGAGCAATGTACGACAGGGAAGTGGCATATGATATCAGAAGAAAGATCTCCACATGCTTCCCTAACGCTGACACTGGAACAGGAGCAAAAACAATTCTAAATCACATCAGATGACCCACCCTGGGCTCCAGGGTTGTGATTCTAAGCAGCGTTAAAAGGCAAGCACAAATGCCGCTGCTGCAGATAACATGTTGGTACTGAATTACCAGTACCTTTCCTCTAGCCTCTTGCAGGGGGGATGGTGGAGAGGGGGGAGAGGGGGGAGGGGGTCAGTCAGCAGCAGAGGCGGTCTTGACAGGCGTGATACGGGGCCAAGGTGAACTGAGCAGCAAGTGGGAGCGAGAGCGAGAGCGGCAGGACTGTCGGTAGCTGTTGGGTCGCGCAGAACACTGAGGAACCACCGCTGATGCCACTGCCACTGCTGCTGCTGCTGTTGAAAGGCCTGCGTGCCTCGTGCCGGTGCACGGGCGAGACACTTTTAGTACCAGTACTGCTGCTGCTGCTGCTGCTGCTGCTGCTGGCATTGCTTCGGCATGTGGCGTCAGCAGCACAGTCAGCAGGAATAGCCAGGGAACGGGAGAAGGAAGCGGAGGGGGACGAGGAGGAGCAAGAGCCACAAATGTCGCCATTGCACTCGCACTGCTTGCTGCCACTGCTGCAATAGCCGCTGCTGGTGCTGCTGCCGCTGCTGCATTCGTGTGGGGGGAGTCCCAGTCCCAGCAGGTGCATCTCTGCCGCTATTGCAGGCTGGGCCGGCGGGTTCATGCCCTCAAAAATGAATGCAAAGACGGCAAAGCCCGCACAATTCTGCAGCATGCTCACAGGCGTGCCTGGAGGCATGGATGGTGTGCAAGGGGTGGGGAAGGGTGGGGTGGGGTTGGAAGGAGAGGGAAGAGTTAAAAAGTAGAGGAAAGAGAGGGGGCGGAGAAGGAAGGAAAGGGCTCGGTTTTGAGTCAGATTCAGAAGTCATCTGGGCTCTGAGTAGACTCGAAAGGCAGGGCTGGGTGATGAAGCAAGGACTGTCACGATGCAGGCAAGGAAACCTCCATTGCTCATGGCGGCACATCGACAATGTGTGGTGATGAGAAATGAGCAACGGAGAAGCCGGGGAAAATTAGAACAAAACAAACAAACAAAAATACAAAAAACTGCCTTCCAATGTGCAGGAGAAGGGATTGTTAGGGGGTTGAAGTCGTTTCTGAGAAATACATGGATGTGTTTTGTTTTTTAGAATTCTCAAAAACAAATTCATAAGAATGCCCGATTCCACCCTATTCACCTCACCACACGCGCAAAAATCCGTTCTCCTGGTCACCATTCAGCTCCATTCCCAGCCATCTCCACCCTTCCCACCCCCCATCCCTCTCACCCCAACCTCATCCCATCCCTGGCCTCACCTCCCCAGCCAAGAGCAATGCCGGTGGCGCACCCAGCTACGGCTTGGTTGATCACTGCAGGAAGAGAGGGGTGAAGGGGGGGGTGAGGGGGAAGGGAGGGAGAAAAGGGGAGAGGGACAGGGAGCGGGGGTGTGTCTGTGCGCACCAAGATTCGGAGGGGTAAGGCAAGAAACGAAGGGGGAAGTTGCCAACAACAGGGAGAGAACGAGAGAGAATGGGGAAGGAGAGGGAGGGGAGGGGAGAGGGGAAGGGAAGGGGGGGGGGGGGGGGGGGGGGGGGGAAGAGTGAACGAGGGAGCGAGAAAGCAGGGGGTAGGGATGATGCAGTGCAAGGCGCGAGAGAAATGGAAGACGAGACATGCCGGCGGCAGGTACCCGCCATCATCTTTGAGTCAACTCAAGAGTCGAGAGAGTCGAGACAGACAGGCAGGCGGGCGGGCGGGCGGGCGGGGAGGCAGGCGGGCAGGAAGGCAGGCGTGGGGGCAGGCACCCACCATCATCCTTGTGGCGAATCGTGTTGAGAGAATCTGAGACGAGCTAGTGCACCTCATTATTGGCGCGCCTAAGAAGCATGGACGCCTCAAGAATATTCGTGAGGAGCCTGGACAGAATAGACTGACCGTCATCCTTGTTGCGGATCTTCTTGAGGGATGCGGAGACGAGCGAGTGCACCCCCGACATGATGGCAAAGGTCTGCCCGCGCGGAATGAGAGGCGCCAGCACGGGATGGCATGGGAGGGGATGGGATGGGAGGGGATGGGATGGGATGGGATGGGATGGGATGGGACGGGATGGGATGTGATGGGAGAGGATGGGATGCAATTACAACGTGCGTTTTGTCATGCACAGAAGTCATCTGCGTTTGGGTTCTGAGGCGCCTCAAAGGTATTTTGGTGGGCACGGGGAAGAGCGAGCGCAGTCCCGACATAACGGCAGAGGTCTGTAGTGGGTCACAAGAGTGGGATCGGGGAGGGGGGGGCGAGGGGGGAGAGGGGGACGAGGGGAGGTGGGGTGCGGGGGGTGGGCGGGGGGAGGAATGATGGTGCAATATGAGGGAAATGCTGTTCAGAGCGCGTTACAAAAGGGTGGGAAGGGAAATCATTATGTGTTGCTGAATCTGAAACGTGGCTCCGTGCCTAGAAGGCTACGCAGAGGGGTGCCGGCAGCAAAGGAATGGATTGGGATGGATGGAGGCGGGGAGGCGGGGAGGCGGGGAGGCGGGGAGGCGGGGAGGAAGGAGGAGGTCAAGGGTACGGCAGAGGAAACACAGGACACAAAAAGGGTGCGCCCCTATAAGCACTGCTAGTGCTTTCTTTCCAAGGCCATCCGTCCTCACCTTTCCCACCCCACCGCACCCCACCCCACACACGCTACCCCATCCCATCCCATCAAACCCAGCACACTACCAGGCACCCCTCCCCTCCTCCTCTCCCCTCCCTCCTCCCTCCGTCTCACCCGGCCGGAAGCACCAGCCTCGGACATGGCCTTCTTAAAGCCCTCGCGGCGGAACAAACCCGACACTGGAGGAGCGGGGAGGGCGGAGAGGGGAGGGGGAGAGCGGGGGGGAAGACGGGCGGGGGGAGAGGCGGAGAGAACGGTGGGTGAGGGCGCGGGCATGGGACGGCGGTGTGAGAGTGTGTGGGTGTGTGTGTGGGGGGGGGGGGGGGGGGTGTGAGTGCATGGGTTTGGGGGGGGGGGGGGCTTTGTGCATGCATCAATGAGTGAGTGCGAACAAGAGAACTAGAAAGGCCAGCATAAGCTGCAATAAGGAGGTCAAGGGAGCGGGAGGAGGAGGGAGGGAGGAGAGGAAGGAGGGAGGGAGAGAGGGAGGGGAGAAGGGAGGGAAGGAAGGAGAAGGAAGGGGAGGAATGTGCGTGATTGGAGGAGGGAGAGAGTGAGAGAGAGCGACAGGAAGGAGGGCGGGGGGAGGAAGGGGGGGGAAAGGGGTGGAAGAGGGGGGGAAAGAGAGAGAGTGGATCATGCATGCCACACCCCTCAACTCAAGCCATTGCTTACAGACCTCCCATCAATCACCCCTCGCTTCCCACGCTCCTCGCCTTCCCAGCCCGCAACCATCCAACTACCCAACACTCGTTGCACATCCCCCACCTCCCTTTCCGCTTCCCAGCCCCCCGCTCCCCCCCACCCGCCTTGCGCCATTGGCGGCCTGCGCTCACCCAGTCCGAACAGTCCGCCGATGGCACCACCGCTAATCGCGGAGCCAACGGCCAGCCCGATGCAGCTTCCCGCCCCCGCCGCCACCGCGTCGATCGTCGACATCTCGCCTCCGCTCCCGCCGCCGCCGCCGCCGCTGGCGCTGGCGCTGGCGCTGGTGCTGGTACTCCCGCTGGTGCTAGTGCTGGAGGGTGGCGGTGCAGCCGCGGACTTAGCCATTGCGGCGCTGACACGTGGATCGCGCGAAGATGCGCCTACAGGATGCGATCTGATCTGGCAGTGACGAGCGGATCTGGAAGTGACGATCGGATCGCGAGGGAAAACGACAGAAATGGGGAAGGAGAGAAACGGGGGGTTCAGATGGGAGGAGGGGGGAGAAGGGAGGGCGGAGGGGGGAGGGGGGAGGGGAGAAGGGAATGGCAGAAACAGGTGAGAGGCGGTCGGAGGAGAGAGTGAGTTGACTTAGAAGCGGGGAAGCGGAGCAAGGAGCGGGGCAAGGAGCGGGGCAAGGAGCGGGGCACGCGGGGAGCGGGGTGGGCGGGAAGCGGAGCACGAAGGGCACCGACGGTTTCCCGCTGCAAATAATAGATCGAGAACGACGAGAAAGCACGAGACAGGACGGTGTTGCCTGGACAGATAAGAAAATATAATAACCGGGTAGATGGATGCAAGCGCGCCGATTAAGTATGGCGACAGGAAGGACGCTTCGACGAGAGGGCCCAAAAAATGGCGAGAGAAAGAAAGCGAATGAGAGAGGGAGGAGGAACGAGAGAGAGAGAGAGAGGGAGAACAGGGGAGGGGGAGAAAGGGAGCACCGAATCCAATGGCGACGAGCCGACGGGCCACGCGGCGAAAAACACGTCGCGTCTCCTATCCGCGAAAAACGAAAAACGGACTGGTGGCGAGCAGAATGCGCGCCTGAACGAATCCTGGAGCGGAAGGCAATGAGCAGGGGGGTATGCAGAGGAATATACCGCTGCGAGTGTGGGAGGGAGGGAGGGAGGGACCCAGGGGATCTGGTTCAGGGAGGAAAGGAATCGAAGGGATCACAGCTGATCAGAAACATACTTTTTTGTAGCTCAACCCCTGGTGAACAAAACTATACATCGTGATTGGAAAAGGGTATGATCTTAGCTTCAATTCTACAACTGGTCATACAGAATGTGTAGTACCGGTAGGTCTACTCATGCAGCCACCTCGTATCTTGCATATTTATTCTCTCATGTGCCCATTGTAAAGCGTACTGTATGCATCAGGCCCTCAGATATCAGGGTAAAACACCCTGAAAGCCTGATTTTCAGGGTGTGTTCTGTCCGTGAGCCCTGAGATTTCAACGCTGCCATTTTCTGTGGGCGCTTCGAGTACAAGCAGGAAGGACATCAATTGAAGAAACAACGGAAAAGAATACAGAACACACGCTTGCTGCTGCTACTGTCCCTCACCACCACACCAAGTTCGACTCTTTCCTTAGTCGCGACAGAAATGCGTACAACTTAGAGGGACAGTGCGCAACTTGGCTAAGGTGATATTAAGTGGTTGTGATAAGTCTGACAGCCCTGCACTTCTGTAGTTGTGAAAGTTCCACGGGTTGCACCTTCAGATTGCGTGGAAAATTGTTAGGGTTGCGAAGGGATTGGGGCAGGGCTTCAGATTGGATTTTGAGGGGCTGTTGGCTCAGGGTGCCTCCAGAACGAGCCCCCGTTTTTCAGGGTCGGGTTTTGGAAGTTGCAATTTTTTTCAGGGTAAAAATCTTCGAAGGCTGAAAAATCAGGACTGGTTTTTTTCAGAGCTGAGATGACAGGTTGAACCTTGGGCGATTTTTTAGGGTGGGTAGGATTTGAACCTAGCACATTATTGTTGAGTGACCCGCTGGGGTTGCCCTTGAGATCCTCGGGGAAGGGCCACAGGTGCAGAGCCTGGGGGGCTATGGGCGCACTTACCCGCTATTCAACAAGCCCTTTTAACACAGTGGTTAGTGGCTGGATTTCTGACATGGTATCAGAGCCAAAGGTCTTGGGTTCAACTCCCAGTGCCAGCGCTGTAGAGGCGCTCGTGTCTTCCACCTATCCCAGCGGGGGGGGGGGTGTTGAGTGACCCGCTGGGGTTGCCCTTGAGATCCTCGGGGAAGGGCCACAGGTGCAGAGCCTGGGGGGCTATGGGCGCACTTACCCGCTATTCAACAAGCCCTTTTAACCCAGTGGTTAGTGGCTGGGTTTCTGACAATTATGTTATGTTTTGTCATACCAAAAAAAAAAAAAACCTGACTCATCAGGTACATTTTTAAGGTTTCTGAATCTGATCCTTAGATCAGATCGGACTTCACTGCGTACATACAAATTCTCACACTACTAGCGTGATTTTGGCCAAGGACCAGTCACGCCCCTCACACCTGCTCCAACTCACGTCAGACTCCTGCGTGATTTTGGCGAAGGACCAATCACGCCCCTCACATCTGCTCCAACTCGCGTTACCAGCGTGATTTTGCCTAATGTCCAGTCACGCCCCTCACAACTGCTCCAGCGCGCGTCAAACTGCCCGTGTGATTTTGGCGAAGGACCAATCACGCCCCTCACGTGTGCTCCAGCTTGCGTCACCTGCGACATTTTGGCGAAGGACAAGTTACGCCCCTCACAACTGCTCCAGCTCGCCTCGACCGGTCTGATAGGATTCTGTTTCAGGCAGGAAATCCGTTAAGGCTGATAATTCAGGGTGACCAAAACAAGAACATACAATATTTCAGGCCTGCTCAAATGACAACCCCAAAAATTCAGGCCTAGGAAAAATCAAAAGCTGAAAAAATAGGACAACCCTAAAAAAACACCCTAATATACAGCATTTCAGGGCATTTTGTCCTGACTTGTGAAGCCCTGGATTTGGGGGGGGGGGGGGGGGGGGGGGGGTAGGGTTGCAATTCCAGCACGCGTAGTTTCCATGCCAGTCGGATGGCCAGGATAAATTTTTGCGCAATCCGGATTGCTCAGGGAGTTCCTTGGAAACACCCGGAGTCAGTCAGGAGGTTTGTGAATCCGAAACCCTCCAAATCAGGATTTCAGCGGGAAAGACCCGGAATGTACCTGACATTCCGGATTTTTACCCTTGAACCGAGAGCCCTGGCTTTGTGCTTGCTTTGTGCTTGCTGCCAGGCTGTGGAAGCCTGGTACTTCTTCACTTATTCTCTTGTGCTGTATGTGTGGCACGAGTGGACAAGAGAGCAGCAAGGAAAGAGCTGAAGACCTTGGTGCCCGTGCTACAAGGGGCTCCACGTGGAGTGCGCAGCTTTCATGATGGCCTGGCGGCCATGCTGCAGACTAGTGACTGGCCCAAGAGCTTGCCTGAAAACTAGGATCTAGGTAGGAGGAGGAGCCATGGAAATGGCGAGAGGTCTTAGGTGCTAGGAAAGTTGAGGAGAGAAAAGAGAACTAGAAAAGAAAGAGGGATACAAGGAGGGCTGTTGTACCCTTTACAGAAATGTTTAGTAACCACTACCAAGCCTATAGTTATATACTAACATATATAATTTAACACAACCCCCTAGGCTTGGTAGCAAGGACCCACACACCCCCACACCCCTTAGCCTAGCACCCTCATTCCCATCAGCCACGACTACTCCAGCAGGGCCCAACCCCAAGGCCCTGGAGATGGCGACGGCGGCCGTCCAGGCAGCGGCGACAGCGACGGCGACGACGGGCGTGCGGCGGCAACAGGCCTGCGGCGATGACAGCGGTGACGGCGATGGCTTCGGCTTACGACAGCGGTAACGGCAGCGGCCCCCGCCCTTCCGGCAGCGTGTCCAAACTCCGCGACAGGGGGATGACCGGCAAGAGTCAGGCGACGGCGGTGGCAAAGAGGAGGGGACAGAGGGAAGGGGGAAGGGGCGGGGCTTCGGATCTTCAGCGCAGCGCCATTGCTGGCGCAGCGCTTATTGACGTGTGGGCGGGCTGCAAGTCCAGCAGCGACGCAGATGGTGCGCGACGGCAACAGGCCGACGACACCGCCACGGCACCACTACGACGCCACCACAGCGTGGTGTCGGGGCCGCAGCTGCTCGTCAACGCTGAGACGACAGCACACAGAGGCCGCCGCGGCATCTCGGAAAATGTGCCACGGCGGCAGGCAAACGAAAGGCCACGACGGCGGCAAAGTAAGGACGGGTACGCGGCGGAAGCGTGGCCCGTGCGACGCAACGGGGCCAGCGCGGATTGACGAGGCCAGCGCGGCGCGACAGGGCCAGCGCGGCATGACGGGGAGGGAGTGCGCGGCAGAAGCGAGGGGAGCAGGCCCGGGAAGGGAACCTGCTCTGTTACCATGTCTGAAAACTAGGATCTAGGTAGGAGGAGGAGCCATGGAAATGGCGAGAGGTTTTAGGTGCTAGGAAAGTTGAGGAGAGAAAAGAGAACTAGAAAAGAAAGAGGGATACAAGGAGGGGTGTTGTACTCTCTAAAAAAATGTTCAGTAACCATTACCAAGCCTACAATTGTATACTAGCATATATAATTTAACAGAGCTACCCCAACTTGGTTCGCCTGTGGGTGGCTGTCGCTGTTCTCCCCATCAGCACTGTCGAATGTGAGTGAGGTTTCAGCAGGCAAAATTTGATCAAAAGTAGGCAACGAACCAGTCTCTGCAACGGCAAGCTGTCAGATCTCATGTGCATGAGCATGCTAGACTATGAAATGGATTGGGACGCAGTTGTTGACCTGTGGCGCAAAACCAAGAAGCGCCGTCCCAGCAGGAAGAAGGAGCAGTCATGTGTCGGCCCAAGGAGCGACAAGGGCAAGGAGAAGCAAGTGCATGTGTCAAGACAATGAGAGAGAGGAGGTTGGTGACAGGGCTGACGTTTTAAAAAAAAGCACCCTGAGCTGTCGAATGGGAAAAAAAATTTACCCTAAGGGCCTTGTGTTGAAATTTTGGCTTCCCTGATTTCTCAGTATTCTGGAACATGCAACCCTGAAACCTTTAGGGTTGGCTAGCCACAAACAGGGTTGCTTTGCACTTGCAAAAAATCAGTTTAGGATTGTACAGCTACTAGTAGTTTAGCAAAAGCACCACTACGCCAGTCTACAAATTCAGTTAAGTCCTCTATCTAGTCTACACTTTACATGATTCCACGCCACTAGCTACCGTTAACTAAAATTCTGGGCCATCCATGTTCAGATCGTCCTCTGCGTCGTCATCGGACAGAAACGGGTTGTCTTCCACTTCAGTAGGAGCCTCTCCCCCCTCTACCCCCTCCTCTCCCTCATCCTCTGCTCAATCCCCCATGTAGTCGGGGACTGCCTCCTCCTCCACCCTCCCTTCTGCCCCCTCAATCGCCTTGGCCTTACGCTTCCTCTCCGCTGAGGCAAACAGAACAGACTTAGCAGGGCGCCTCAGCTTCTCGCGCCAACACTCAAGGGCCTCGTCCCAATCAATCTCATACTGCAGCAGGGAAATGACCATCAGCTCGCTTAGGCGCGCATTGCACAATGCGCCCCGCACCCATGACTTGATGACGTTCTGCCGCGAGAAGCCTCGTTCACACTCCACTGTGCTAAGCGGCACGACAGCGCACGCCTGCCACAAGCGCATGAGGTTGGGCCACTGCCTGCCAAAAGGGTTGGGGGAACAGAGTGCAAAGAACAAGAGCAGTGCATTAGTGCAACTAGTCAACAAGCGATGAACAACAACTTTCAATGGGAAGTTTAGAACCGGCAAGGAAACATGCAACAATCGTCCTTCGAACAGCAGTCTCTCACAAGGTCGACTCCGTCGAGCCGAGGTAGTTCGTCAGGCCTTGATGGAATCCCTCGTCGGCATGGTGGCTCAGCATCAGTGGCGCCCACGTAACCAGCTCCTTCTGCGCAGCTTGCAAGGAAAAGCCTGTCAGCCTGTTGTCGAAAAAGGCACTGCAGCCATGTAGGTACTCCTTCAGCTTCTTCTCTCTCTGCTGCTTCATCCGGGGCCACTTCAACACGCGGAAGAGCTTTGTCGGGGCGAGATTGTTCAGGTCCAGCATCCTCGTCTTCAGGAAGCTTATCGTGTCCTTCGCGAACTGCACGCAGAGCCGCTCGCAATCGGGGTACTTGTTGCGGAAGGCATGCCCATCGATCTGCTTCTCGTGCATGGTGTAGGTGTGCGTGACTGGGCTGCCGTCCTTGTCGATGCCCCGCACCTTTACGCGTTTGTTCCCTCCGTGCCCGTAGACGGCCAAGAAAGTCGAAAGCCACGTGCCTTCGACCCCCCCAATGAACACCTCTCCGCACTCCAGGTAACGGTGGCGGAGGTCCCTTATCGCCTCGTCGATGTCCTTTGTCACTTCGGTGACATCGACCTGGTGGAAGTGACGGACAAGGGAGTGGACTCAAAGGGTGATTCCAAACATGCATGCATGGTACAAATACTACAACATGCACAGTGATAGAAGCTCACCTCCCTCTTCTGGAATTTGAGGTTGAGCTCATTCAACACTCCGAGCACGTCCGCCAGGAAAAAAAGACAGAACTGGAACTTGTAACAGATGACGACTTCATACAGCTCATGCCCGTACTCATGAAACAGAATAATAGAGGCGCCAAGGACCTTACAGAGGCGCCGCACAGCCTCACCCCTTGAAAGCCAGCGCACGGTGTGAATTCCTTGCACTTCAAGGTTGGTGTTGTGTATTGCCCGCTGCAGGTACTGGAAGCGTTGACTCCAGACACATGAACATCCCAGAAGATCGGCCAGAGTTCGAATCACAAGGTCGACCATGTCGAAGTCTGGAGAAGCAGTGGCGGCGTCCTTCACCGCCAAGGCTTCCCTGCATGGTGCACACAAAGGTAATTTAGTCAAGCAGTTGTAGGAAACCTAAGCGACTGAAATGACAAGCGGTTAAACCTGTGCGCGATGCAGTACGAAGAGACGAGATGGGGGATGTGCTCGCGAAGTCGGGCGACGAGACCATTGTCTCGGCCGACCATGACAGAGGCGCCGTCGGTGCTCATGCTGGTGATTCGGGAGAGGTCGATGCCAGTTGCTTGCAAGTGAGCCAGAAGAACGGCGAGGAGAGACGCGGCGTCGCACTTTTCGACGGTCAAGAGAGGGCAAAACTCGGTGACAACACGATGCGCACGCAAGAAGGTTAGATAAACAATCAAATGTTTACCGCGAGTACGGTCAGTGCTCTTGTCGCAGCTGATGCCAAGGTAGGGTGAGGCGAGAATGTGTTGCATTTGTCGGCGCTGTAGGTAGGATGCCAAGCTGCTGACGAGCTGACAGAAGCCATACCTGTAGTTGCAGAAGTAGCAACATGGTGTTTGTTAGACCTATTAAAAAAATGAAGGATATGGTGTACTTCGAATCAGTGCATTACCGTGTCAGGTAGACTCCGTAAGACTGCAGCGGAATGTCCGGGGTCTCCTGCTCGGCCATGAAGCGGAGTAGCCTCGGGTACATGCTGATGGGTGCATCACACTTGCACAGGATGTCGACGCAGCGTAGGAGCCTCATGACGCGCTTCCCCTCGATGTCAATCCGCGCGTAATTCTCCATGCGCCTCTGGGTGCTGGCGATGTCTTCGGCGATCTCCATCTGACGCTTGACTGCTACTTCGTGGGATGTCGTGTGTTCGTGGAACCGCATCGCTTGCGTCTGCAGGTCACGTGCCCCGTCGCGGCTGTTGGAGTACGGTGTTGTCTCTTTGCCAAAAGCCTTGCACACACTGCACTTCAATGCAGGGTAATTGTCTTTCGTTTTCGTTAGCAGAAGCCAAGGGAAAAATGGAAGCCAGCTGGTCTTATACTTGTGCTCAGCCATGAGATACTTCTGCTCGATGAGTTCTTTCTTCGAGAGGTTCGGTGGCTCGGGTTCTTGAATAGCAGGGGCCGGAGGTTCAGACGACGTGCGAGGCGGCGACGGTCGACGTAGCTTCCCGCCGAGGACTATCGTGCTCTGGGTGTACTTCCCGATGCGTGCCTTTTTCCCAGATGAGATCGTGGAAGCACACTCGACCGTGTAACGCACGGTCGTGGCTGTCTCGCAGTCCGGAACCCAAGGGCCCCGGCTAGATGAAGCGACAGCGGGCGGAGGTACATAGGGAGCGGGAGTAGATACGGGTTGTGATGGTGTAACGACTGCGGTGGGAGACCGCAAGATGTCTAGAGCGGATCTATAGACCTCCACAGGGGGGGTCCTTACCTAGTCCAGAACCATCATCGGCAGCGGGAGACTCACCAGACTCTCCTACATCCGCCATGGCTAGTAGCGGCGGATACGATCGAAACGAGAAATCGACGCGACGTAAGTGGACAAGAAACACGAATGGAGCATCTCGTATCTGCAACGTGAAGAGAAGGAGGAAACTGGGTTGGAGGAGAAGCTGGTGAAGAAGATGGGAAGGGGACCAAGAAACCCCTGATTTCGATTTTTATGAACGGTGCATAACCCATCCAAGATCCTGCATCGCCATGGCGATACCGTTAACGGCGGGACGCACCTACGCTGGCATCGTCTGCACAGAGATGATTGGCGCTGTGATGTCATACAGAGACTGACATTGCAGCGCTCAGCGTATTCTGTCCTCGTCTGCTGCGTGTTGAGTCACGAATGCCGGGCTGGGGCATGACGGAGTGCACCTCCCCACACTTAACGGTTGGAAATGTTGCTGAAATGGCAACATACAGCATGTACACAGTGGGAATGTTGCCAAGTGCAGATTCTCCACGTGACGCATGCTGGGCGTATTCAATGGACATGAGAATTTTTTTGTAATGAAAATTTTACAGATTGTGATTCGACTAGAAGAGGAGTTTGCTGTAAAGGAGACAAACTCCTTCATCTATCGGCAGGTCTTTCAGACCTGCCACCTAGTCTCATTTGCATTTTTCTGTTCCAACTTGCATACCACCAGCACACTCTAAACCTCTCTTATGCCCAGATCTGGGCATAGGAGTCTCTTGCTGCAAGACGTTTTTTCTGTTAGATTTTCTACAATGGTCAGCGGACTTATTTCTGCTGCAAGTGGTAGGCCTCCCGCTCCTCGCGTGAATACAAGGAGTGGTGGAAGGCGTGGGTCCCCTGTACGTGAGGGGGACCTAAACTCTTCCTCTCAGCATAGAGAACGCTCTCGTTCTCCTCGTCCTAGCGGAGGTAACGGCGCCGTTACCGCTTTGGATTTGCTGAGTGGCGCGCGTCAAGACCCTGTTCAGCACGTCGAAAACGCGGCCGGGGACGCGGATCGTAACACGTCACGCAATCACGACTTCCCCCCCGGATTTCAAGGCGAGCGGCGTAACGAGCAGAACCGTGTCGACACGAACCCACCTGCCGAAAATGCCCCGCCACGCCCCCCACCTACCGAACGCAATCATGACGGTCCTGCGCGCGAGGACCACAATCATGATCGTGATCCTGCGCGCGCAGGGCGTCATCATGAGCGCGATCTCAACGCCCCAGCGCCCCAGATTCGCCAGGATCGCCAGAATCGGGACCGGGATCGCGCAGATCGCCGGACGGATTTTCCCCCTGCTGCAGCGAATCGGCGCGAAAATCCGCAGATCTCGACCCCTGGAACAGCAGAAATCGCCGAAATGATTGCGCGCCTGGATCCTGCAGCCCAGCGCAATCTTCAGCGAATCTTCACAGGACCTGCTGCTGGCGAACGCGTTACAGCACGCTCCACTGCATCCACAGCGCCTCATTCTGCAGAAAATAATTCTGCTCGCTACACCGACAATAATGTTTACGCCGGCACCAACAATGAGGCCATTCACCACGTTCTTGGTCTTCTTGCGGCGCTCCAGCGTGGCAATGGCGCCGATCCAGCACCGCCTCCGGAACCAGCACGCGTCGCAGTGGCGGCAGCCCCACGTTCTCGCCTCCCGGCGCCCGCCCCTGAGCCCGTGGACGACGAAATGGACGAGGAAGCACCCCATGCCACGCTTGACGAAGGTAATGCTGCCCGCCCAAAATCCGCTTCTGCAGCGCTCGCCCTTGCTCCTATTCCACCTGCACGTCCTCAGTTGCGCTCTTCCTTAGTTAAAAGCGATGGCATTCGTACGCAACTTTTTAGTTTTGAGCGCATTCAAGCTATTGCACGTCATGCTATCTCGGTTTTACCACCTGATGGTGGTGAACAAGCCGCCGACTATCTCCAGCATATAGTAGAGGAGGCGGAAGAAAATATTCATTTTTTGTTTACCGCCGATCAACGCGGTTTTGAAGTGGCCAATATGGCCCTTAAGATTAAGTACGGGGAAGTGGTAGAGGATAAGAATGTCAAGGCTGCTTCTCAGATTGTAGCGGCTAGCAAGAAGAGGCCCACTCGGCCCACCCATTCCACATCCCGTCCTGAACCCCCTCTTCGCCCTCGAGGCCAAGGGGAGCGCCTTTGGAACACATGGCGTAGGGACGGCGACGGCCGTTGTTTCTATTGTCGTGAACCCGGGCATGGGATGGCTAATTGCCCCCAAAGGGGCCAAGGGGCCAATCGGCCGGCTAAGATTGTGTAAAGATTGTTTAACCTCTCCGATGTTGTAGCGTTCTTAATATATTTAAAAAAGAAAAAGAAAAAAGACAACAACAACAACAACATACACACATATTCTTGCACTCACGTAAGATTAATTCGCGCGTCATACGACCACATGGTCTCGCCCGTTGGGCCTGTGCAAGAAGACATGAACGTGCCCACAGGACGCTTACACAATGTGTGTGTATCCTCTAAAGACTGCCGTTGATAAGACTCATGACAAGATTTCTATGTCATCACCATATATGACCACCAACTACAGCCCAGTATGCCAAGTTGACATGCCCAATCCAATGGTTTATTACTTAAGGAATGACGTGGCCGAAGAATAGCGAGCGAGTGGGCACCTATAATTAGCGTTTGCCTTCCTTCCCGACAAAAAAAAAAAAAAAAAAAAAACTCCCTTGTTGAGGTCGGAACTAAATGAGGTGAAGCACCTTCCTGACTCTCTACCGTCCCTATTTGTGTTCCCTCTCCCACCAGAGCTCGGAACCATTTCGGCCTATGCCGATGACGCAACCAAGATTACCCGCATGCAAGGCCGCCTCCATGACCGCGCTGCATGGTGGTCCGCCTGGTGCGACAGCCGCATGATTCTATCGGTGATTACATATGGATATCGCCTACCATGGGTTGCCTCTGAGCCCCCCCCGTCTCGTACTAAGAATCATGCCGGTGCCTTGCAATTCACATCTTTCACTGTAGGTGCAGTGGCCGAGCTTCTCGCCACCGGCGCAGCTCGGGTCGTACCTCCTTCCGCAACCCTTACATGCGTTAGCCCATTAAACGTGATTGTCCAACCCTCTAAAAAGAGGCTGATATTGGACTTGCGGCATGTCAACTCATTCCTCTCGGTGCGTCGTTTTCGATACGAAGGACTTACTCGCGTTCCTGATTTGGTGCAAGAAGGCGATTGGCTATTCACAATCGATCTCAAATCTGGGTACCACCACGTCGACATTCACCCCGCCTTTTGGCGGTTTCTCGGATTCTCCCTGCAAGGGCAGGACTACCAATTCCTCTCCTTGCCTTTCGGGCTGGCTACAGCGCCATTTGTGTTTACCCAGTTAATTAAGCAACTCTCCAAACGCTGGCGTAGTCGTGGCATCCGCCTTATTCCATACGTCGATGATATCCTATTCATTAGTGCCACTCGAACGGAGGCACTTCACAACCGCTCCATAATCATCGCCGACCTTGCAGCCGCGGGCTTCGTAGTGAATTTCAAAAAATCACAACTCGCGCCGGCACAATCTTTGAAGTTCTTGGGCCTCTTGCTGGACACGCGCACCACCACATTCTCTGTCGATGCGGATCGGCGCGATCGGCTGTTTGCCGAGCTGGATGAATTAGGCACACTCGGCGCTAACGGGCGTCGCATCCCTGTTCGCCGCGCTGCCCGCATCACCGGCATGTTGGCCTCCATGTCCTTGGCACTTGGCACCGTCGTGCGCGCCTTCTCCCACCACCTTCTCGCTCAGATCGCCGAATGCCACTCATGGGGGGCGGCCATTCTCCTAACCCCTGAGTCTGTTGAAGAGTTGCGTTTTTGGCTCACACAGTTCGACATTTTCAACGGCGCCCGCTTCCACAACCCGCATTTGTACGACGTTGTCATGTACGTGGATGCTAGCGACCATGCCTGGGGGGCTTGTTATTCCGCGCCGGATGGTCGTGTCGGCTCGCTCTCCTCCCCGCTGCCTCTAGCCTTCTTGGGCTCGTCCAGTACCCTTCGCGAGTTGGCCGGAATCTTTTGGTCCCTTTCGGCCTTTTCTGTCAAAATCCGGCGTTCGCACATCTTGCTCCGCAGCGACAGTCAGGCGGCCTACTACATCCTCCAGAAGGGAGGCTCTCGCCGTCCCGAGCTTACCTTCGTATGCCGCGCGATTATTCAATTGTGCGTGCGCCATATGATCCGTCTCACGGTCCAATGGATTCCCCGTGCGCTGAATACTGAGGCCGATGCTCTGTCCAAGATTGAGCTCCATGACGACTACTCCTTAACACGTCCTTGGTTTCTGCTGCTGGAGAGGCATTGGGGGCCTCATACCATCGACTTGTTTGCATCCCCTGCCAATGCGCAGCTCGCTCGTTTCTGCTCCCTCGAGTTCTCACACTCGGCGGTTGCGCAAGATGCCTTTTCTATTAACTGGGGACACGAGAATTGCTTCGCCTTTCCTCCACCCGCCCTCATCCCGGCTGTCCTAACTCATGCCCGTCGCTCGCGCACTTCTCTCACTCTCGTGATCCCATATTGGCCCAGTGCTTTTTGGTGGCCTTTGCTAAGCCTGGACGGCTTCACTTGGGGCCCGGAGGTCGTTATGGCCCTTTGCCTTACCCTGGGTGCTAGTTGTTTACGTGTTGGCAGTGACCGTAATGCCTTTAGCGGTGCCGGTCTTCCGAACTCTCCAATGTATGCGCTTCGATTTGCATTCAACTAATGTAGCATTTTATTTCACTACGCAGGCTCATATATTGGTCGATTATTGTCGGACCTTCTCACACTCACCGTCGATCTTCGGGCAAAGTCGACCCTTCGCACTTATGAACCCTATTGGCGACAGTTTCGAGCCTTCTGTTTGGCGCACTCACTTCCCTTCCTTCCCGCCACCGACCTGACATCGGCCCTCTTTCTGCTGCACTCGGTCCGTCGCGGCGCTACCGTCTCAGCTGTGCGCACTGCGTGTTCCGCCATATCCTGCGCCCATTGGCTGGTCGGCCACCCCTCCCCGATTCGCGGCCCCTTTTCTTCGCAAGTCAAGGATTATGCCATGCGTCATTGTGGCAAGCCATCTCAAGCGAAAGAGCCCATTCCTCCAGCCAAGATTTACGATATCTGTGACCTCTACTTCTCCTCGCATGATCCGGCCACATTCCAACAGGGCCTTATTCCCCTCCTCATGTTCGCAGCCTTCCTTCGTTTCTCTGATCTCATCTCCCTCCAGTGGCACCAGATCGAGTTCGATCGGGACTGCATGTGGTTGTTCATCCCCCGTTCGAATACCGACCAAGCGGGCACCGGTGTTTGGGTCCCAGTGGCTGCTTCTTCTGCCCGCCACTGTCCGGTGTCGCGTGTCCAACAGTTCCTCTTCCTGGCTGGCTATTCTCCGCAGACCCTTGGCCCCCTTATTCGTATATTTCAGCCAGGTGCCCGAGCTTCCCCCTCAGATCGCCCTCCCTCGTACGCCGCCATTCGGGGTTGGTGTCGAGATGCTTTCTCCCGTGTCGGCCTCAACCCAGCCCTCCTGGGCACCCATTCTTTCCGCAAGGCAGCTGCGACGGTCGCCGTTGATGTTGGAGTCCCCGACCGGCTTTTCAAGGCCCTCGGCCGTTGGCGAAGTGATACAGCCAAGGAGCTTTACATTACTCAGCTTGACCACGAGCTAGTGGCCGCTTCTCGCATGCTACAAGATCCTACTCGCTCGAGCGCGACCGATCGGTACCAGGCCACCCTTGAGCGCCACCGTCGACGCCCTCACACTTGATGTCTCGTTCGACCTATGATGACTGCACTGCACACTCCTCTGAGGTCGTGTCACAATATGAGAAAAATTTTGTAATGAAAAATTTACAGATTGTGATTCGACTAGAAGAGGAGTTTGCTGTAAAGGAGACAAACTCCTTCATCTATCGGCAGGTCTTTCAGACCTGCCACCTAGTCTCATTTGCATTTTTCTGTTCCAACTTGCCCACCCTTCCCTCCCTCGCGTTGATAACTAGCATGGCCGCTCAGCCTTGTTCCCTTGCCATGTATTTGCCCTATCTAGTGTGCTGTATTATGGAGCTATGATATGCTATGACGACTGCACTGCACACTCCTCTGAGGTCGTGTCACAATTGGGACTCGTCACGTGTAAGGGGGCCATTTCGCCGAAACTCAAGGTCCGCATGGATGTCGCATTCAGGGTTCGTACGCGTTACTCCCTGAAAACTCAGTGTTGTGATAACGCAAACCCTGAAATTGTAAGTGTTCACAAACATACAACCGTGAAGAGGTTAGGGTTAAAAAAAGCCCAACCCTGAAAATTAAGGGTTGGCCAAAAAAATACCCTGTGAAATCAGGGAATCAGGGTAAAATACCCTGATAACGACAGCCTGGTTGGTGAGCCAGAGGATGACGATGACAGTAGCTGTGGGTTTAGCTCTGATGACGAAGGAAATTTCTAGTCTGATGTGTCTAAACTGTAATGACCGATGTACTACTCTGCCATACCGTGCATATGTTTCATAACCATTGTGAGGTTGGTTGTAACGAAAAAGCTGCACTTTGAAAAGTGCCCTGTGCATCTCAAACCCCGAGGGGTGCACACTTTTCAGAGGATGAACCCTGAGGGCTCAGGGTGCCCAAATTCGAATCTGAGGGCCTGCATACCACATAATACAAATTATTGAGAATACACAACAGCCGATCTCTAAATTCGACACGTCTTTAGTACAGCTGAACACCATCCATGATGCGGCATGCTAATATGCCTTCACCACCCGAAGTAGACACTGGTTAGGGCTTTGTAGGAATGCCAGCCTGCATGAGAACGAGGATTATATCGGGGTGTGTTATACAATGCCAATAAGGATAACATATATTTCAAGCATTCAAAAGGTTGAACAGCCTGTAACACGGGCTTCAAACCGAGTTTTGATTTAAAGAAGACAAATAACAAACAGCTGACACCAACAGCACACAATAAGAGCGTGTTCCTACGAACCACTTTCCAGGCAGCCTCTTCCCAGACTCGTGCGCTACAGTGTTGCGAACTTTGGCGCAAAACTGTTCAGTGCGGTTCCACGTGGTGCAACACAAGGTAAGGCTTGCCAAGATTCAGGGGCGCGTTTCTGAACCACTTTTCAGGCGAACATAGTGTCAGACGCGCGAATCTGTACAGTGCAAATTCGACGCGAGCTGTTTTTATGAGGTTGAGAACGGTGGAACACAAATCTGAAACGGGTTAGTTCTGAACGGGGGTCCTGGGAACACGCTCTCAGGGTGACGCGCGAGTCTGGGAAGGGGTTGCCTGGGAAGAGGCTCGTAGGAACACGCTCTAAGTAAGCGCTGCAAGAACAAAACGTTGGACTTGGGGGAGGTTGCTGCACTATACCGAAGTGGTGAAGAACATGTTGGACGTGGGGAGGTTGCTGACCCCTCTCACAAAGATGAATGGAGTAGCACACCCCTGCACAGAAGAGAGAGAGAGAGGGAGGGAGCAGGGGGCAAAGCCCGTCAGGCAGGCTTGATTGCTCCACCAGCGAAACATCAGGGCAGGCTTGTTGAAGGTTGCTGCCCACTTTTCCGAAACATTTCCTCCTTGCTATCACCTTCACTAAAATAACAGGAGCACTTGGAGCAATAGCGGCACTGGCAGCAGCAGCAGCAGCAGAAACGGGGAGAGTTGAGGGAGGGAGAGAGGGAGTTTGTACCTTGAGTGCGATGGTGGTGCCTGTGGCAATGGTGGAGATGGAGAGCTGAGAGAGGGAGGTGAGCGAACCCACGATGAATATCTGAAAAGAGGAGGGGTGGTCAGGTCGGGAGGGGAGAAGTGGCAACAGCAACAGGGTGTTTATGAGAATTCTCAATAGCAAGAGGGGAAGGAATAGAGGGCGAGAGAGGTGACAAAAGGGACGCAGAAGAGAAGAGTGTCAGACATAATACAGTAAGGGATCAGGGGATCAGAGATTTTGGGCAGGTGTATTTTGAGTCGACTCAAAATACACCAGGGGATCAGAGATTTTGGGCAGGTGTATTTTGAGTCGACTCAAAATACACCAGGGGATCAGAGATTTTGGGCAGGTGTATTTTGAGTCGACTCAAAATACACCAGGGGATCAGAGATTTTGGGCAGACCCTTCAGCAGCCCTTTCAAAGATGGGTGAGCAGCACGTGTGCGCACCTTGTCTGTGCCACAGTCGTTGATGACATCAGGAAGGCCCCTGTGGCTTGGGCTGCTTTTGCCTCAACTCAAAAGCAGCTTGATTGCACCTTGTCGGTGTTATGACTCCACTAAAAAAGCACTCGTCAATGACAGTTTTCAGACGTCCGAGTACTCAAGAGCAGCACGTGCGCACCTTGTCTGTATCATAGTCGTTGATGACATCGGGGGCAGGCCCTGTGGCTGTGCAGCTGGTGGGAGCATCCACGTAGATCTTATCTGAGAGGCAGGGCGGTGGGGGGGAGAGGGGTAGCGGTGGGCGGACAGAGGCGGCCGTCGCAGGCGAGTGGGGAATGGTGAGGACGAGGGAAGAGAGGTAGCCTGGCGTGGCGTGGTGGACGATTAGAGGAATCAGGTACGCGATGCTGACATCTGGCGTTGCTATGGCTCCCTGTGTCATCACAGTTCTCAACAATTGCACGAAGGTGTTTTGAAACAGAATGCCTGGGCTTGGGCCTGCGATGGCCTCTGGCACAGAATGACATGGCATGACATGGCATGGCATGGCATGGCAGGCCATGGTATGCAGCAGGGGCAACACAGAGCCAGCCCATGCAAGCTCAGAAGCTCACCTGAGGAGTCCCCCCCTGTGATCCAGTTGCCCCAGCCCCCTCCATGGAGCCCGTCCACGTTGTGCCGCCCAAACAGCATTTGGGTTGACTGAAGAGAAGGCAAGGGCAGTGCAGGCAAGAGAGCCCTACTCCACTACTCACCTGAGGAGTCCCCCCCTGTGATCCAGTTGCCCCAGCCCCCCCCGTAGAGTATATCCACGTTGTGCCCCCCAAACAGCGCGTCCCTGCCCGCGCCACCGAGAATCAGATCGTAGCCCGACCCGCCAGACTGTGAGCACAGAGAGGAGAGGAAGGAGCCAGGAGCAGGGATGGAGTGGGGAAGGAGGAAAGGGGGACTGAGGATGGGAGCTCAAAGAATCGTGATCGTAGCCCGACCCGCCAGACTGTGTGAGCACAGCGAGGAAGGGGCAGGGGTGGCGAGGGGAAGGAGGAAAGGGAGAACGAGGGATTGGTAATGGGAGCTCAAGGAATCGTGATCGTAGCCCGACCCGCCAGACCGTGGGGGAGCCGAGAGGATGGAGGATGGGTGGCGGGGAGGGGGGGAAGTTGGTAGGGGAACAAGGCAAGTCAGGTCCTGAGCTGAAGAGAACGGAGCGGAAGAAAGTAACCCGATGCGCAGGAGTCGAAGGGACAGCAGCTTCAAGTCGATACGTCCCAACACCAGCTTTGCTCTGCTCGCTTCGCTCTCCCTCTTTCTGAATCAAACCATCCTCGCTCGCTCCCGCCACCCCTTTATTTGAAGAACCCACTTATCGGCAACACCGCTCTTCCGCCCTCCTGGCCCTCCCCAATCCCCCCCGCCCGCCCTGCCGCATTCCCCCTATCCCCACCAGTCAGTCTTTCAATCATCAGCCCTGCCCTCCGCAACCACCAATGATGGTGTCCTTGTGGTTCCCCCTCAGAATGAACTTCGGTCCCAGCCCTGGTCCCAGCCCTGGTCCCAGCCCTGGTCCCAGCCCTGGTCCCAGCCCTGGTCCCAGCCCTGGTCCCGGCCCTGTTCCCAGACTCGGCCCTGGCCCTCTCACCAGAACCCTATGCCCCAAGTGATAGTACTCTATTTTAGAGACGTCTCAGACCTATATTACTTACTACCACACGGCCCTCCCATCTAGTACTCATGCCCCCCACCTCCTTGCTTGCACCACCCACCCTCTCCCCTCCTCCTCCCCCACCTCACCAGTCGGTCGTCCCCCGCGCCCCCAATGATGGTGTCGTTGTGGTTGCCCCCCAGAATGACGTCCGGCCCGGGGCCCCCCACCAGCTTGTCGTTCAGCGACAGCCCAAACATGAAGTTGCCAATCTGGGGAAAAGAGGGGGTGGGGGGGGGGTGGTTCGGTATGGATCAAAATGGACTGACCTCCCTTATGTGGTTGAGCCAGTTCAGGTTGTCGCGTGATAACGAGCGAGCTTTTGATGCGTCTCAAACCTGAACATTCGGCTGACGGACTGACCTCCTTGGAGTGGTTGAGCCCATACAGGTTGTCCCCGAACGGACTGCCCTGCAGCACGTTGTCAGGGGGGATCGCGGGCACGCCGTTCTTGCCAGGGATGGGCGGAGGGATGTAGCCCTGGGGAGGGGGGATGGGTTGGTGTGGGAGGGGGGATGGGTTGGTGAGGGAGGGGGACAGCAGGGTGACTTTTGAGTTTTGAGTCGACGCCAAAGTCACCCCGGGGACAGGGGGCACGCCGTTCTTGCCAGGGACGGGACGGGCGGAGAGATGTGGCTCTGGGGGAGTGAGGAAAAGGGGGGGAGGGGATGGAAGGGTGGGAGGGATGGGAGGGGTGGGATGGCAGCAGCAGCAGCAGCTCACCACAACCCAGCTGGCAGGACGCGGAGGGTCGACTTGCAGTTTGAGCGCCTTGGTGTTGGGCGCAGGGAAAAGGAAGTGGGAGATGGGGGAGGAAGGGAGGCAGAAGGAGCAGCTCACCACGACCCAGCTGGGAGGAGGCGGAGGGTCGGCCTGCAGCTTGAGCGCCTTGGCGATGGGCGCAGGGGGCACGTCCACGCCTGTGAACACAGCAATGGGCTTGGCGCACCCGTCCACGTATATGCCCGTAACGTGCTTCACTGTCTTCACTGTCACCGCCTGGGAGAAGGTACAAGGGAAAAAGGGGGGGGGGCGGAGGGGGGTTGTGAGTGGGCTTCGCACACCTGTCCACGTAAATGCCGGTAACGTGCTTCACTGTCAGTCACCGCCTGGGGGAAGGTACACGAGTGAGTGGGGGAGAAAAGAAAGAAGGGGGGGGGGTGGTCGTGAGGTTCTCTTCGCCACACGCTCTTTAGTGTAGTGAAGAGGGCTATGCACACCCCTCTCCACGTATAGACCAGTCACTACCTGGGGAAAGGTACAACGGAAGAAAAGGGCTGCTGAGGAGGGCTGTGTGAGGAGTCTATTTTTTAGGCGCCTCAAAAATAGACCACTTACTAGCTGGGGAAAGGTACAATGGAAAAAAGGGGGGCGGAGGAGGGTTGTTGTGAGTGGGATCAGCACACCCCTCCACGTGAATACTAGCTGTGGGATATTGGGGGAGTGGGAGGGAGCGCACAGGGAGGGCGGAGGGGGGAAATGCGGGGAGAGGCGGAAGGGAGATGCAGGAGGGGAACCATGAGCTGGATAAATGTACTGTGGAGCGGTAGTACAGAAAAGAAGAAAGGTCTAGGAAAAGGAAGTACTATTGGTTCTAAAGACCACACATCATCCCCACAGCACTCCCACACCCCACAGCACTCCCACACTCCACAGCACTCCTCTCACCGATCTGCTTTTCTTCAGCTGCTCTGGAGTGTGACTCGCACATTCTCAAACATGAGAATTCCCAAAGATGACTCCACTGCTCCCTTCCTGAGGTGATTTCTGAGTCGACTCAAGAATCACCTTTTGAGTCAACTCAAGAGTCGCCTTTTGAGTCGACTAAAGAATTCCCAAAAATGACTCCACTGCTCCGTTCCTGCGGCTCCTCCCGCGGCCACCCCCATGACGTGGACTTTGTTCTTTAACCCCACGCACATCCCCGCAGCACAGACCCTCGCACCCTTCTCATCCCTTCGCACCCTTCCCCACAGCTAACTAAGCCCCTCTCTCTCACCGATCTGCCCTTCTTTAGCAGCTCCCCTCCCACGGCGCCTCCTCCCGCCACCACAATGACCCGGTCGCCGTTCTTGGGGCTGCATGAATCAGACATGTCTCACAGCAAAACACGGCATGGTACAGCACAGCACGGCGCAGCACAGCACGGCGCAGCACAGCACGGAACGACACAGACCCGAGGATGCAACCAGTGGGGAGGGAGCGGCCAGTGAGTCGAGTTAGGATGATGGAGGGACTAAGAAGCGGTTGATGAAGCTCGAGGATTGGCGTGGGAACAGAGATGGTAGCGGGAAAGTCAAAGTGGCTTTCGAGTATTTTTGCAGCCATCGGGAGCACGCCTCTCCAGATTCCTGCACCCACCCAACGGGGCTCAGCACTCTCGCACCAATTATCCATCCCGGTTCGACTCCAAGCTCGATAGCCCTACTCACACGAAGTATCGGATCTGGTCGAATGTGCCGCATGGTTGGGCGTCCACCACAAAGATGTTGGTGCCTCCCCCGCCCCTTAAAATGTCTGCAGGGTGAGGGAGGAGGGGGGGAGGAGGAGGAGGGGCGTGCCAGGGCCGGAAGAAGGAACATATTCTTGCAGGCAGGAAGCAAGGGAGGGAAGGAAGGAGGGATGGCGAGAACTAAAAAGGACAGAGTGGGAGAGGAAACGAGGGAGGAAAGGAGGAGAAGGCCGAGAAAATAGGCATCTCATACTCCTTATTACCGAATCCGGGGCCGCCGTATAGGGTGTCGGTGCCAGCAGCTCCATATAGAGTGTCGTTGCCTGGGCCCCCCACGAGGTAGTCGTTGCCCGCCTCGCCAAAGAGCGCGTCGTTGCCCTCCTCGCCGTTCAGGTAGTCGTTGTCGTCCCCCCCATACAGCCTGGGTGGTGGTTGTGGCGGCGAGGGTGGTGGAGGGGGGAGGGAAGTTGTGGTTGCAAGAGGGCACACGCACGCGAGCACGCTGACAGCCCCACCAGGTAGTCGTTGCCATCCTTGTCATCAGGTAGTCCTTGTCGTCAGGTTGTCCTTGTCGTCAGGTAGTCCTTGTCGTCAGGTAGTCCTTGTCGTCAGGTAGTCCTTGTCGTCAGGTAGTCCTTGTCGTCAGGTAGTCCTTGTCGTCAGGTAGTCCTTGTCGTCAGGTAGTCCTTGTCGTCAGGTAGTCCTTGTCGTCAGGTAGTCCTTGTCGTCAGGTAGTCCTTGTCGTCAGGTAGTCCTTGTCGTCAGGTAGTCCTTGTCGTCAGGTAGTCCTTGTCGTCAGGTAGTCCTTGTCGTCAGGTAGTCCTTGTCGTCAGGTAGTCCTTGTCGTCAGGTAGTCCTTGTCGTCAGGTAGTCCTTGTCGTCAGGTAGTCCTTGTCGTCAGGTAGTCCTTGTCGTCAGGTAGTCCTTGTCGTCAGGTAGTCCTTGTCGTCAGGTAGTCCTTGTCGTCAGGTAGTCCTTGTCGTCAGGTAGTCCTTGTCGTCAGGTAGTCCTTGTCGTCAGGTAGTCCTTGTCGTCAGGTAGTCCTTGTCGTCAGGTAGTCCTTGTCGTCAGGTAGTCCTTGTCGTCAGGTAGTCCTTGTCGTCAGGTAGTCCTTGTCGTCAGGTAGTCCTTGTCGTCAGGTAGTCCTTGTCGTCAGGTAGTCCTTGTCGTCAGGTAGTCCTTGTCGTCAGGTAGTCCTTGTCGTCAGGTAGTCCTTGTCGTCAGGTAGTCCTTGTCGTCAGGTAGTCCTTGTCGTCAGGTAGTCCTTGTCGTCAGGTAGTCCTTGTCGTCAGGTAGTCCTTGTCGTCAGGTAGTCCTTGTCGTCAGGTAGTCCTTGTCGTCAGGTAGTCCTTGTCGTCAGGTAGTCCTTGTCGTCAGGTAGTCCTTGTCGTCAGGTAGTCCTTGTCGTCAGGTAGTCCTTGTCGTCAGGTAGTCCTTGTCGTCAGGTAGTCCTTGTCGTCAGGTAGTCCTTGTCGTCAGGTAGTCCTTGTCGTCAGGTAGTCCTTGTCGTCAGGTAGTCCTTGTCGTCAGGTAGTCCTTGTCGTCAGGTAGTCCTTGTTGTACCCACCAAAAAACCCGCGGTTGTGGTTGCACAAGTGCACAGACGCACACAACCCGGGTCGCAGTAGGGGTGTGGGATTGCACGAGCGCACAGGCACACACAAGCGCACATGACAGCCCTACGCACAGTTGCCAATGGTCATTGCCTCCTCGCGGTTCAGGCAGTTGTTGTCGACGTCGCAGTACAACCTCACAGGGGGTGGTGGTGCTGGTGGTGCTGTCGTCCCCTCCCCTGTCCACCTGCCCTCCCCCCCTCTGCCACCTGCCCTCCCCCCCTCTGCCACCTGCCCTCCCCACCTGCCCTCCCCACCTGCGCTGCGCCCACCTGTCGTCGCCTGTCCCCCCGTAGATCTCATCGTCGCCCTTCTGCCCGTTCAGCACGTCCTTGCCAGGTCCGCCCTGCCAGGGAGAGCAACAGGAGAGGAGGAAAGACCAAGGGAAGACCAAGCGGGGGAAGGGGAGAACGGGGAAAGGGGGGTGGGGGGGTGGGGGGATGGGGAGAGAAGAGAGGTGGAGGAGACATGAGAGGAATGGCGATAAGAGAGGAACGGAAGACTGTGGAATGAGGTGGCGACAGAGAAGGGAGCAGCAGCAGCAGCAGCAGCAGCAGCAGCAGCAGCAGCAGCAGCAACAGCAGGAGCAGCAGCAGCACTAGCGGCAGCAGCAGCACTAGGGGCAGCGTCAGCAGCAGCGGCAGCCGCTCCCCCATGCGCTCACGTGGATCCAGTCGTTGTAGACAACCTGCGGCCCCTCGCAGATGTTCCCAATGCCACACGGGTCCCCCAGCACCGTGTCGTCTCCCTCCTCGCCGTAGATGATGTCGCGGCCGGGGGCTGCAAGATTGGCGGCAGGAGGGGGGAAGGGGGGGCGGGGGGGGGATGTGAGGAGGAGTAGCAGCGGGTGGCATGTTGTGAGGCCTCAAGGGCCCCCAAGCATCGTGTCGTCGCCCTCCTCGCCGTAGAAGATGTCGCGCCCGGGGGTTGCGCACGTGGGGGGGAAGAGGGAGGGGAGGGGGGGGTTTATGAAGAGAAGGGGGGAAGGATGGGAGGAAAAAGTGATGGCCGAGGCAGTTGGGGGTTAGCGGTTACGGTAGTGGAGTGGTGGTAATGCAAACTGATGGGCCCTGTAAGACATGCACGCACGCACGCACGCACGCACGCACGCACGCACGCACGCACGCACGCACGCACGCACGCACGCACGCACGCACGCACGCACACACACACACACACACACACACACACACACACACACACACACACACACACACAAGCACTATCCCTCGCACTTGGTCACATGCCCCACAATCGTCCCATTCCCCGAACTAAGAGCAAAACACTGCCCCCACCCAGTAAGTCCCGCCGCACTCCCATTTCCACTTCCCATCCCCCACCTCCCTTCCCCCCTCTCTCCCCCCCTCCCTTCCCCCCTCTCTCCCCCCTCCCCCCTCCCCGCCTTCCTCCCGCACGCCTACCCCCGCACAGCAGGTCGTTCCCCGCTCCCCCCTTCGTGGTGCCGTTCACTCGCCGCCCTTGCAAGCACTGTCCCAACACCAGCGCCCCGCACGCGCAATACTGCCCCACCTCCCGCTCCCCGGCCCAGCACCCACCCCCGCAGAGCAGGTCGTTGCCCGGGCCGCCCATCATGGTGTCGTTGCCGTCCTCGCCGTACAGCCCGTCGTCGCCGTCACCCCCCCAGATCACGTCGTTGCTGCGCTGCGTGTCCAGCAGGTCGTTGCCTGAGGGGCGGGAGGGGGTGAGCGACGCACACAGCGGGACAGAACGGGGAATGGGCGGAATGCGGAATGCGGAATGCGCACTGGGGGGCCTGAAACCCCCCTCAGATCACGTCGTTGCTGCGCTGCGTGTGCCGCAGGTTGTTGCCTAGGGGACGGGGGAGGGAGGGGGGAAGGGGGCGGGGGGAGGGGGGGGGGGAAGGTGGTTGGGGATGAGGGAGGCAGAGAGAGCGGAGGGGAATGCGGAATGGGGAAAGCCCGTTTCTCCAGACCACGGCGTTGCTCCTCTGCGTGTGCAGCAGGTCGTTGCCAGGGGGGAGGGGACGTGGGTTGGGGAGGGACTTCCTGGCGGGGAATGGGAGTGAGTTGGATGGGCGAAGTCCAAGTAAGCCGCGACCGTGTGGTGCGGACGGGCGGGCACTGGGAATGCAGGGGCGCGGGCGCGAGTCGGGCGGCAATGCATGGCGCAACCACCGGCGAACATTCCGCTTAATTCAGTTCCGACTCAACCCACGCTCGCCCGCACCGTGCAAGGCCAACCATGCGCCAGCCAGGCATCCCCGACGCACCCCAGACGCACCCCCGCCGCACCCCCGCCGCATTTCCGACACATCCCCGACGCACCCAGAAGCGCCGCGCCGCACGCACCTCCCTTGCCGAAGTAGTAGTTGACGTTGAACCACTCGCGCTCCCCCGTGATCCAGTCCGCGAACGGCCCGCCCGCGCGCACGTTCAGCGGAAGCATGCGCGCCAGCACCGCGGGGTCCGTCTCCGGATCTATGGGGCCCGTGTCTGGGGATATGGGGGGTTGCGGGGAAGGGAAGGGGGGAGGGGAGGGGGGAAGGGGGCATGGGGGAGCAGGAAGGGGTGTGGACGGAAGGAGCCGCCGATAATGGGGTGGCGCGGTAGCGGGACAGTGGCGACGGAATCGGGGAAGGGGAGGCGAGGAAGCGGACGATGGGGATGGGGGATGGGCCGCGCGAGTAATCCGGGATAACGCGAGAGCATTCCCTCAGGTTGTGCGGGAACCGCGGTGCGGACGAGACGCGTGCGGTGGACCCAAACGCGCCGATGCCGCCGCGCGATGCGTGGTTGGTAGGGGGCGGCGAGAGGATAAAAGGAGATGCAAAATGGCCGAAGGACAGAGGAGAAGGTGAAAGGAGAAAGAGTGAAGGATGTCTTCACTAGCGCGGCAGAAGGGTGCAGAAGCGTGATACCTGCGTATGGATCGGCACCCGCCACCACTGGAGCCATGAAGCACACCGCCAGCAGCAGCAGCGGCAGCAGTAGTTCCGCTCGTCCTAGGGTTCTTCTTGCTGCTGCTGCTGCTGCTGCTGCCAGTCTTAGAACCCGTAAGCCCACGTGAGCCGTCGCGTGTATCCGCGCCATTATTCCGCGCTCGCTCGTCTGCCTGGGCTGTGCTTCCCTGAGGCGCCTCCGCCACAATACCGCGCAGCTTGCGTCTCTTCTCGCCTGAGTCGTTTATTTCAATTGACAAATGACGAGAAACGCTGACGGCCTATTCCAAAAAGTTCCAGGCTTCCACAGCTTTCCCGGCGCATGAAACGGTACTATCGATGACCAGCGAAGGAATAATGGTATCTGATACCTCGAGATATCGGATAGCTGGGAAACCTCGTGGCACTGGAATAAATATTTACCAGAATGATAATGCAGCGTTACCGCTTACGTAGCTGACTATCTTAGTGCCGGAGCTCGGGTTTTTGCTCGGGCTTGGTTTATCAGAATGCTAGATATCGAGGCTGTGTTTACTGTCTCTTGACGACAGTCGAGTGTACGCTACACGTCGTTTTCTGCTAGTTTACTGCAGAATTCAGAAAGTGCCATAATCTCAACACGATCTGCTTACACAGCCAAAATTCAACAACAATACTGAGCTTCAAATGAAAGTGATTTCGTTTTCATTTCACGACACGAAGAATAGACGAAGACACGAAATTTCAAGACACGGCCTCCTCTGGTGTGGAATTCAATGGAACCGCCGCTAGATGGAGCGGACACTGGACGGGCGCCGTCGCGGACAATATCGAACTTCCGAGGCGCGTTTGTGATGGCTGGCATGGCAGGCTCCCTCCGTGCCTGCCAGTTAGGTTAGGCGAGGGTATGGCAGCAGTCGACGGCTGCGATTGGCGAACGCCCTGACAGCGGCTTGTCCCAAGGCGCAGGCAAAAGTTTCACCTGCTTCAGTTGCGCCGCATCTTCCGAGGAAATGATCCGACTGTGTCTACTGCGGATTTGCTGTTGCGGTGGAGAAACTCTTCAAATCAAACAGCCTTCTGAAATGTAATTGCACTATACATACGTATGTTCCAAAAGTGGTTCCGGGTATTGGTGGGAAACCATCACACACCATGCACTCAAGTTTTCAGACTTGTCCCTAGCGATGAAGTTGCCTCTAAGTTCATATTTCAGTATTTGTATCTGGTCCGCTAATGTCCAGCTACCCGCAACATGTCAGTTCATGTACTAACGCCTCCGACCCCTCTACCCTAACCTAGCCCGAACCAAAAGAAACAATCTTCTACCCACTCCTTCGTTCAGATAAACAATGCTTCGTGGACGAGCAAGCTGAGCACAATGCCAGCCAGCGCACCCCCAACCACCTCAGCCTTGGTATGTCCCACCGACTCCTTCAGCGGCACGTGCTGCCACCCTTCCAGCGGCCCAATCTCCTGCACCTCCACCTCCCCCTGCAGCACTGCCGGCTCCTTCCCCACTGCCGCCCAGAAATTCCTGGTACGCTGCCACCGCCACCTGCTGCTCTCAAGGCTGTTATCCGTACTGCTAATGATCCCCTTGGCAAGGTTGTGGCTCTCGTCCCATTCCTTCTCTGCTGCCAGTTTCTCAGTCAAGCGCCCCCCACCACCAACATTATCACTACCAACCCCTTGTGCTTGTGCACCAGCCTCACCCATGCTTCCAGGCCCCACCCCTGCTCCTAGCCTCTCAACTCGCTGCGGCCATGTGAACAATCCCTTCCACCCCCTCTGCTCCACCGCCTGACCACTTTTGCTGCTGCTGCTGCTGCTGCCGCTGGTGCTGCCGCTGGTGGTCCTGCTGGTGGCCTTGCTGGTGGTGGTCCTGCTGCTGCTGGTGCCGTTGGTGGTGTGCGCGGTGTCGTGCGTGGCGATGGCCCTGGAGAGCGATACAGTGCCGTTCCGAGCGGACGAGGAGAGGGGATGAGGGGGAACCAGCTGCGGCACCACCAGGGAGTTGATCACCTGAGCCTGCTTGCCCACTGCTGCCCGCACCCCCTGCACCATGTCACACAGTCGAATGGTGTGGTAGAAAGAGGAGAGCGGGTTAGAAGGTGGCGGGAGGGGAAAGTGCGCAAGTGCAAGAGAGGGAGAAAGAGAGGGTGGAGACAGAAGAGGGAGGGAGGACAGAAAGTTGGCGCAATGCTCACAACATGGGTCAGCAGGCCATGGAGGGGCAGGAACGACTAACACAAGGATCAGGAGAGGCGATACGAGAGGCAGAGAAGAGGGGCAGGGAGAGAGGCAGGGAGAGGGGCAGGACACGTGTGGGGCAGGAGGGAAGAGGTGGATTACAGTAGCTGGGCATCACGCATCAGAAAACGGTTTTTGAGTCTACTCAAAACTCATCTCCTAACAGAGTGTGAGGCCAGAGGAGGACAGAGGTGGATGAACCGCACCTGAGCATCATACAACACAATGGTGGCGAATACCACTGCCATTCGAAGTGACTTTTAAGAAGACTCAAAAGTCACCCAGAGGACAGAGGTGGATTGATTAACCGTACCTGAGCATCATACATCACAATGGTGGCGAATACCACTGCCATGCCGAACAAGGGGTCGGATGCTCCGCTGCAAGGGCGCAGGGTGTTGCGGGGCAAGGGGAGGAACGAGGGGTGAGTGAGGGTAGGGGCGATGGAGGATAGGGGGGAGGAAGAAAGGGCAGGACTTAGTCAATTGAGAGGACCGCTGGTGGTGGGTGCTAAAGCGTGCGCATGTGGGGTGGTTGCGAAGAGTGGGTATGTGGGGGTGGGTGTGTGTGTGCAGGGGAGAGTACTATGCTCCCGGGTAATAAAGTGTAACTGGGAAGATGAGGCAGTGTGGCAGAGGGCGGAGAGAGGGGAGAGGAGAGAGAGAGGCGGGGGGGGGGGTGGAAGTGACTGACCAGTCGAAGTAGATGGAAGTTGCCAGCGCTGTCACGACCTGGTATGTGTCGAGCAGGGGTATGATCGGCATGCCAGGACGCATGGTGGGTAGGGTGGACGAAATTCTTAACGGAAACAGGCAGTGGGCAGTCGTCAGAGGATTGCTCGGGAATCAATGCCAAGTGAGGGACTGGGCAGTGGGCAGTGGGCGAGCACGGAGGAGGAACGGGAGAAACGGAGCAAGGGCAGGGGAGCAACGGGAGCAGGGGTCAAGGCGGCAAGGGAGCAAGCAAGAGCAAGGGAGCAGTCGCAGCAAGGGAGAACAAGGGAGAGCAGAGCAGCAAGGCAGCAGGGCAGCAAGTCAGCAAGCGAGGGCACGCACAGCGGAGTGCGAGGAGGGCATGCCGCCCGACTTGACCACGAGGCGCCAGTTAAAGCCGTCCCCTGCTGCCGCCGCCAGGACGGGCTTCAGGAGCTGCGCCACCACGCACGCCGCGCTCGCTGCCACCAGCGGCTGGGGGGGGCGGGGGGGTATGGGGGAGGAGGGGGAGAGAGATGGGAGGGAGAGGCGCGGAGGTCGAGGGAGTGGGGAGAGGCCGCGGGATATAGGGAAGTGGGAAGAGGCGGTGAGTCTGAGAAGTGAGAACTGGGGAGAAGGGGGAAAGGCGAAAGCGCGGGGGATGTGAAAGAGTCAACAGGACGGGGGCCAAGCATTTCTACACCACCTTCCCCCTGCATCCGTCCAATTTCATCCGTCAGACTTCATTCGTCCACTTTCGTCCGTCCAATTTCGTCCGTTCAATTTCGTCCGTCCGATTTCGTCAGTCCAATTTCAGCAGTTCCCATTTCTTCCATCTCTCTACGACCTTCCTCCCCCAACCTTCCTCCCACGGTCTTCCTTCTACAGTCCCTCGACAAGATAATTTCCGCAAATTTCACAGCGAGATTTTAATACGCAGCGCAGGAGAGCAACGCGAATTTGATGGCGGCGGATCAAGCCGCACGCACCTCGTTGCCGAACAGATCGGCGATAAACGACGACGACGCGACAGGCGACGCGTGCGGAAGCCTGCGACTAAAACGGCCATGAGCCGAATTCGCACTGCGATGCGTCGCTGGCTGCTGGTGCTTGATCAGTAACCTCGAAACGCCTCCGTCCGAATTTTGCCAGAGCTCGGATGCGGAGTTCCCCACTGTTGCATTGTCCTTGACCACAGGTGTCGATAGAGATAACGATCTTGATAGCGATCGCGTCGCGAGCATGTTTCTAGAGAGCCCAGTCAGCGGTAAGGCGGAATGCGACTGACTTGTTGCGGGCAGTGACTGATAGTAGGCGTGACAGGAACGGATAGACCGCCAGCTAGTGGACTAAGCTCGTGCAGAAAATGCCTCTACAAATACATCTACAATATGTGTTGGGATGATGGATTGGGTTCAACATCAGTATGGAATATTCCCACTTCACAGCAGGGCGGTTTGAGTCAACCCTCGGTGACATCGATGCGGCAGACGTTTATCCAAATGTTGTCAGGTCACGGAACACTGCATCTAGCACATTCGTTTTCAATTCATGGGCAGTATCACGGTTGTGTTCGATTTTCCAAGTTAGAAAGCGGTAGAATGAGATACCCGTGCTCAACCGTGCGGAAACCAGCTGAACCGCATGCGTCAAACAGCAGAGCAGACCAACGGGCGTCGCCCCGCGCGCGGGAATTTTTGGTGCTAGCTATGCATGCACTGACGTGTGAGGGAAAGGAATGCACGGACCTTGATTGGCTAGGTGCTTGATCTGCTGTAAAGAGCGGGCAGCTGTTGTCCTTGTTCCTCCACTGCCCCAAACAATTCTCCCGTTCTATGGTGTAGAAACAGACCCCCAGCAATCGGCGTAATTGTAAGTCAGGGTGGTAAAGAACGCTGAAATCTTGGGGGGTGTTCTTGTTCAGCTTTTCATACTTCGTGACGAAGGAAAGTCGCTAAGGGCGAAGCTAGACCGTGTCAGGTCAGGGTACAGGTTGGTGAGCTGACCCGTGGGACAGGTCGACCTAACGGCCACGGCATCAAACTACCTGACACCCGGGCAGTATCTGCTTCAACGGTACAGGTAGGGCTGTACAGTTCCACATGCTTGACACGCAGTCTGACCGACCCTAAGGCCCGTGATTCAACGAGGGTCAGGAGTCCCATAAATTTGGAGGTACCTCTCTCAACACCGTACGACAGCAGTTTGTCAGAAGTGTAGTTTCACGGCGCGAAGCGTGTGTGTAGTTCTGGTGCCAGAAGGGGTGTGCTGTTTTCTCACTTCACAAAATTGCTGTCCTGTACGGGAGCTCTTCGTTATAGTCACTCTCATTGCATTCCGTGACGGCATTTTTGTGCACGTGTGAGAAGAGGTTTAAGCGATTGGGTGGGTTTCAGACATAGAATACCGCGGTGCAGAGTGGTTGCGGTACGAACTAAGCCAAAAAAACGTTCAGTTTTTTTAAGACTCTGTAATTCAGCTGCTGGCGGCACAGTAGTTTCTGAAAATGTTATGTGCCACCAGCCTCCAAATCTTTCTGGTAGTTTCCCCCTAATCTTTCTGGTACTAGCGACGACGAGTGCGCATCAGCGTAGCCCCAGCGTCGTCTTGATTCCACACCCCGTGGCGCGGCAGCTGGAGCGTGTCAATAGAATTAATCGCACCACTAGCTGAAACGGTATTTATACCTTCGCGGCGATGGTCTCTTCCAGAATCCCCGCGTTTTTTGTCCCGTCAATAAGACTACCTGTGCCCAGCAACTCGCATCTCGAACCTCGATGATATTACAACCCTCTTCTGTAGGAGGAGTCAGCGACCTAGCCACCTAATCCATGCTTCTCTTGGCTGCCAGACTCTGACTTCGCGCGATAGTCATACGAGCCCAGGATATTCATAATTAGTCCATTGAAAGCCGGACCGCGTCTAGCGGAGAATGGCGAGTCGCGCGGTGAGCTTTTGTTGCCCCTCGGTGCACGCTGCCAGTCGCGTTTCAACAAACGAGCACGCGTACGGTCACGCGTACGGTTCGACGTACCGTACCAGGTTCTGCTCCCTAAGACCTAACCAGAAACGACTCCAAGCCCGCCCTCCAGCTGGACTCGTCCCGCCAGAGCCAGTCCGACGTGGCAGTCTGCTCGCGCGACAGCCTGGAGCCGTAGATGACGTGGCAGCGACGGAGACGGAGCTATCGTTGCCGTTGGCGCGAGAAGTTTTGGACAAGGCTGGAGGCAAGGCGGTCGAAGAGGACGGGCAGGAAGTGATGGCGGGAGCGAAGGAGAGGGAGTCAACAGCAGGTGCGGAGTGGACCTGATGATGCCTTGCCTGCCGCCGTGGGGCCCATGCCAGGAGACTTGCCTGCATGGCGCCGCCTTCTGTGGCACTCACTCACCCTGCGCTTGGCACCTTGGCCCTGAAACACCCTTCTTGGATGGGCTGAGAGGTCTATTCTTTCCGTGCGTTGCTCGCGCGGCAATAGCAGACGGGGAGCTGGGAACCGTCTGCTACGCCTTCTTTTCAGCTACTCCCCTTCCCCTTCCCCCCCCTCCCCCTCCCCCCCCCCCCCCCCTCTCCCCCCCGGTCTTCCCCCGCCCCCTCCACCCCGCTTTCTCTCCCTACTATGTTTTGCTCGTGTCGTCATTTTCACGTTCCGCATTGGGTTTTTTCGTCCCGCTTTCCCTCCCTTTCGTCGGTCATCTCCCTCGGCTGTTCCGACTCCAGCCACAGGCTCAGGGGTACAACCGGAGGAGCTTGTAAAGGGTACGTCCGGGGGAGCACAAGCGATAGAGGGCACTTTGGAATCCGGAAAGGAGGATAGAGGAGGGGGGAGGGCAGAGGAGGGCGAGGAGGAGGGGGAGGAGACGGAGGTGAGGGTGGAAGGCGCAGAGGCGGGGAGGAAGGGGAAGGATGCGCAGGAGCGTGGGAAGGCAGGGGTGGCTTGGGGAAGTGGAGTAGAGGGGGAGGAGGAGGAGGAGGGAGGAGGGGAGGACGAGGCGGGAGAGGATGATGGGGATGCGGCGGCGGTGTGGCAAAAAGGGGTGACAGAGAGCCTGGGCCTGGGCGGGGCTCCCTCTAACGAGGCGGATTTCAAGACCTATGTGCGCAAGTGGGGCTATGACGCTGTTGTGCTGCTGCAGGTGCGCTTTTTAGGTCTATTTGTGCTTTTTTTTTTGCTTCAATTTCCAGACAAGATCAAACTGAAGGCGTGCTGTGCTGCCCTTTTTGGTGCCACATTGGGAAGTCGTTGACTCTGCACAGTGCCCCATTAGTGTTCTGGTGCACCCATTTTCCCCACCCTTTTCTCTTTGTCTCCATTCTTTCCCCTCTCTATCCCCGTTCTTCCCACGTTCTCCCCGGCAGACCGACGGCGAGCCCTCCGCCCTGGACTGGCCATCAGTCGTGGAGGCAGCAGCAAAAGAGGGTGGCGTGGCGCTGCAGATCTCACTGCCAGCTCTAGAGGACACGCAGCAAGTGGGGTGGCGGGTGTTTGAGGCAGTGCGGGCAGTGGGTACGCTGTCCGCCATGGGTCTGCGCGCTGTCCTCTGCTCGTCCTCGACGGATCTCTCCGCTTTCATCGCCCTCAGGTGTGCCTCTGCCTGTATGCTTTTGAGGCGCCTCAAAAGCAAGTGGGGTGGCGGGTGTTTGAGGCAGTGCAGGGAGTGGGTACGCTGTCCGCCATGGGCCTGCGCGTTGTGCTCTGCGGCTCCTCGCCAGCTCTCTCCGCTTCCATCGCCCTCAGGTGCGTCCCTGCCTGTATGCCTCGGTCCTTTTGTGTGTGTGTGTGTGTGTGTGTGTGTGTGCGCGCGCGCGCGCGCGCGCGCGCGCGCGCACGCGCGCGCGAACTACCACCCCTGTAACCAAGCTCTTTTCACAATTTCAACCCCCCCTCCTCTACCGCACCTGCTGCCACACTCCCCTCAAACCCACCCACCAACTCTCCCCCCCCCTCCCATCCTTCCCCTCCCCTCCTCCCCTCTCCTCCCTCCTTCCCTCCCCCCTCGTAAACACTCCCTCTCCACCAGCTTTCTAACGTTTGCAGGGCGCCACACCCTGGCAGAGGCGTGTGCAGCCATGGCAGCAGCAGCTCCCGATGTCCGTCTTTCGCTGCAACCCTGGCAGCAGGTTTGTCGCTACAGCCATGGCAGCAGGTGTGTCGCTACAGCCATGGCAGCGGGTGCGTTGCTACAGCCATGGCAGCAGGTGCGTGCCTTGGTCGGGAGTCTTGAGTTTCTTGGCACACATGTATGCATGCATGCATGCACAGTCAGTCACACTCACATGTTTGCGCTCTTACACACACACACACACACAAACACCCGCATTCACACATTTGTTCACACTCCCACATGCACACACACGCACTCGGCCCCCCTTCTCCCCCCCCTCCGCCCCCTTCCCCCCCCCTTCCGCCCCCTTCTTCCCCCCCCTCCGCCCCCTTCCCCCCTTTCCACCCCACCCACAGTGCGACACCCCCAAGTCAGCGCCATGGCCCAGAGCTCCGACCGTGTACGAGCGGCGCGCCGTGGCACCGACGATCTTACTCATATATCTCCGTGCACTCCACCCACTTTCCTCCTCCCCCCTCAGTGCGTAGACCTCCTCTCTTCACTGGACACCCCGCGGGTCAGCGCCATGGCTCAGGCGGTGTATGAGCGCCGCAGAGACTCCGGCGGCCCGGGAGGGCCAGCTGACGACTGGGCGGTAGGCTGGGCGGGCGGTGGGGGGTGCCTGTGAGAAATGGGTTGGGGGGGGGATGGTGGGGAATGTAGGGGAATGCAGGGGGGGTGGTGCAAGGGGTGTGTGCAGGGGAATGCAGGGGAATGCAGGGGAATGCAGGGGAATGCAGGGGAATGCAGGGGAATGCAGGGGAATGCAGGGGAATGCAGGGGAATGCAGGGGAATGCAGGGGAATGCAGGGGAATGCAGGGGAATGCAGGGGAATGCAGGGGAATGCAGGGGAATGCAGGGGAATGCAGGGGAATGCAGGGGAATGCAGGGGAATGCAGGGGAATGCAGGGGAATGCAGGGGAATGCAGGGGAATGCAGGGGAATGCAGGGGAATGCAGGGGAATGCAGGGGAATGCAGGGTTGGTGCTGCTGCTGCTTGTATGTCTCAGGCACTCCTAAGGGCCGAGGAAAACAGGAAATGATTGGGTTTGGGCAGAAGAAATGAGAAAACAGCTTCAGGTGTTGTGTTGGACACAATAAGTGTAAGTGAGCAGAGGTGGTGAGCAGGAAGTGGGCTTGTGAAATATTCTTGTGCGATGTATGAGTGGAAGCTTCAAGCACCTAGCACAAATCAGAAACCAAAGTAAACCCGAAACTTAATCCTCAACCCAACACGTCTGGCGGTGCTGCAGTAGGTGTTACAGGGATGCCTCCCTCCTTGTTCCATCTTCCCTTCTCTTCTCTTCTCTTCTTTTCTCTTCTCTTCTCTTCCCTTCTCTTCTCTTTTCTTCTCTTCTCTTCTCTTCTCTTCTCCTCTTCTCTTCTCTTCTCTTCTCTTCTCTTCCCTTCCCTTCTCTTCTCTTCTCTTCTCTTCTCTTCTCTCCCCTCCTCTGCTCCCTGCCTGCCCGAATGCTCCCCGCCCCCAGCATGCCCAGCTGCAGTACATGCAGCAGCTGGTGGGGCGAGCGTGGAAGGCACTACTGCTGGTCTGCTACATACATCGTCAATCCTCCCATCTCTTCCCCCTGACCCTTTTTTCCCTGACCCCTGTGCGGACATTCCCTTGGCATAAATCGTTGTATTGATCGTGGTATAACCTACTGCAGTGCTGACTTTCCTCTCCTATTTCACGCCCCCCTGCTTGCCCCCGTGCTCCCTGCCCCCAGCAAGCCCAGCTGCAGTACGTGCAGCAGCTGGTGGGGGCGAGCGTGGAAGCCAGCGCCGACATTCCCTTGGCCGCTTCCGAGGTACTTTGGGAGGAGTAGAGTAGACCGACCATGGTGTTGCCATGCCATGCCAGAAGAGGCTCAGAAACTGGGAAAGGGACTGCTATCGCCAGAAGCGGCTTAGAGTTGCGCTCCATCCATGATTGTGCGCAGTCTATCTAGCGTTATGCATGCAGTCTATCTAGCGTTATGCATGCAGTCTATCTAGCGTTATGCATGCAGTCTATCTAGCGTTATGCATGCAGTCTATCTAGCGTTATGCATGCAGTCTATCTAGCGTTATGCATGCAGTCTATCTAGCGTTATGCATGCAGTCTATCTAGCGTTATGCATGCAGCCCAGCGTTATGCATGCAGCCCAGCGTTATGCATGCAGCCCAGTGTTATGCATGCAGTCCAGCGTTATGCATGCAGTCCTATCGTTATGGATGCAGTCCAGCGTTATGCATGCAGTCCAGCGTTATGCATGCAGTCCAGCGTTATGCATGCAGTCCAGCGTTATGGATGCAGTCCAGCGTTATGCATGCAGTCCAGCGTTATGCATGCAGTCCAGCGTTATGCATGCAGTCCAGCGTTATGCATGCAGTCCAGCGTTATGCATGCAGTCCAGCGTTATGCATGCAGTCCAGCGTTATGGATGCAGTCCAGCGTTATGGATGCAGTCCAGCATTATGGATGCGGTCCAGCGTTATGCATGCAGCCCAGCGTTATGCATGCAGCCCAGCGTTATGCATGCAGTCCAGCGTTATGGATGCAGTCCAGCGTTATGCATGCAGCCCAGCGTTATGCATGCAGCCCAGCGTTATGCATGCAGCCCAGCGTTATGCATGCAGCCCAGCGTTATGCATGCAGCCCAGCGTTATGCATGCAGCCCAGCGTTATGCATGCAGCCCAGCGTTATGCATGCAGCCCAGCGTTATGCATGCAGCCCAGCGTTATGCATGCAGCCCAGCGTTATGCATGCAGCCCAGCGTTATGCATGCAGCCCAGCGTTATGCATGCAGCCCAGCGTGATGCATGCAGTCCAGCGTCATGCATGCAGTCCAGCGTTATGCATGCAGTCCAGCGTTATGCATGCAGCCCAGCGTTATGCATGCAGCCCAGCGTTATGCATGCAGCCCAGCGTTATGCATGCAGCCCAGCGTTATGCATGCAGCCCAGCGTTATGCATCCAGCCCAGCGTTATGCATGCAGTCCAGCGTTATGCATGCAGTCCAGCGTTATGCATGCAGTCCAGCGTTATGCATGCAGTCCAGCGTTATGGATGCAGTCCAGCGTTATGCATGCAGCCCAGCGTTATGCATGCAGTCCAGCGTTATGCATGCAGTCCAGCGTGATGCATGCAGTCCAGCGTCATGCATGCAGTCCAGCGTTATGCATGCAGTCCAGCGTTATGCATGCAGCCCAGCGTTATGCATGCAGCCCAGCGTTATGCATGCAGCCCAGCGTTATGCATGCAGCCCAGCGTTATGCATGCAGCCCAGCGTTATGCATGCAGCCCAGCGTTATGCATGCAGTCCAGCGTTATGCATGCAGTCCAGCGTTATGCATGCAGTCCAGCGTTATGCATGCAGTCCAGCGTTATGCATGCAGTCCAGCGTTATGCATGCAGTCCAGCGTTATGCATGCAGTCCAGCGTTATGCATGCAGTCCAGCGTTATGCATGCAGTCCAGCGTTATGCATGCAGTCCAGCGTTATGCATGCAGTCCAGCGTTATGCATGCAGTCCAGCGTTATGCATGCAGTCCAGCGTTATGCATGCAGTCCAGCGTTATGCATGCAGTAGCTAGGGGGTGCATTGGCTAGGAGACCTGAGAAGATTCAGTGCCATGCCTGCCCTTCTCCTTGGTCCACTGCACTGGCTTGGCTCACTGGCAGGTCGTTTTCCACAAGGCCGCTGCCGCTGCTCGCGTGCAAATTGACCATCACAAGGTGCACTTGTGTCCTCCTCCCTCGCTCCCTCGCCTCCCACCTTCCTCGCTCCCTCGCCGCCCTCCCTTCCTCGCCCCTCCCTTCTCCTGCTGTTCTTGATAATCTTTGTTTTGTTTATTGGAAGTGCGTCGAGAAGAAGATGCTGCAAGGGTTCTAATTGTCCTCACCGATTCCCTGTTCTCCCGTGCTTCCCCTTTCTACCACAGTCTATTCCATTTCTCCATTCGTCCCGGTACCCGCCCCACCTTCGCACTCTCCTCTCCCTGCACCCAGTGCACGCTCACCTCTCCTCTTTTTCCCTCCCCCTCTCTCTTTTGTTGCATCAGTAGCAACCTGGTCACACAACCCTATCTGTTGGCCACCTTCCACTGACCCCCCCTTCCCTCCCCTCCTCTCCCCTCCCCTCCTGCCATGCCCTCCGCTCCCCTCCCCCCATCACCCCCCCTCCCCTCCTCCCTCCCCTCCGCATGCACCCCTCCCCCCCGCACTTGTCCCTGGCAGACGCAGCCATGGATGCGGCTGCATCAGCATGCACTAAAACTTTAGATTCGACCGTGACAATCCAACAGAGCTCCTAGCTCGAAGCATGCGGCTGCATCAGCATGCGGAGCAGCAACAGTGGCCATGTGGCCACACAACCCTATTCTTGCCCACTTTCCACTGACCTACCGCTCCTCCCCCATACCCCCATCCTCTTCCCCGCCCCCCCCACCCCCTCTGCCTGCATCCTCCCTCCCCCGCACCAGTCCCTGGCAGAAGCAGCCATGGATGCGGCAGCAGCAGCGCGCAGAGCAGCAACAGTTACAGAGGAGCGGTCCGATGCTCTGGAAGCACAGGTGCGCTGGTTGGCAGGTGGGGAGGTGGGTTAGGTGGGGCGATGGGGCGTTGGGGTGGTGGGTGCTGCTGCTGGTGGGTGACTGTTGAGTGAAGTCAATAAGCAGGAGCGATCCGGCGGCCTGGAAGCACAGGCGCAGCGATGGGAAGGCGGGGTTGTGGGGAGGTGAGAAGGTGGGGTGACGGGGGGCTGTGCAGGTGCTGGATGAGTGGAGTTGGGAAACTCTAGGTGCAAAGAACGATCCACAGGTGTCATGGGGCGATTTTTGAGGTGCCTAAAAAATCTGTGCAGGTGCTGGATGAGTGGAGTTTCCCAACTCTAGGTGCAAGGAACAATCCACCAGTGGCATGGGGGAGGTGGCTTCACAGGGGGCTGTGCAGGTGGCATGGGGAAGGTGGCGTCATGGGGGGCTGTGCTGCTGCTGGTGGGGGTTGTTGTTGCCAGGATGCACTGGACGCACAGGTGCCATGGGAAGGGCAGGGCGACGATGGGATGACGGGTGGTGGTGCTGCTGGTTGTGGTATGGTGGGGGGGAGTCGCACAAGTGGGGTTCTAGTACTTGAGACCGAAGAATGGAAAGACACCACCAAGGGCTTAACCGCCATCAAGGGGAGTCCCCCCTTCTTCTCCTCTCTCCCATGCTCATCCACCCTCCACCCTCCACCCTTCAACCTGCACCTTCCATCCCAGATCGCCGAGCTGGAGTTCCTGGTATCAGAGCTGAGCAGGGAGAAGGAGGCAAGGCAAGCGGAGAACATGGGGTTCTCGCATGTGCTCCCCTTTGCCCATCAGCCCGCCACCTTACACCATGCACCCTCCCACCCTCCTTCCAGATTACTGAGCTGGAGTTCCTGGTGTCGGAGCTGAGCAGGGAGAAGGAGGCAGGGCACGGGGAGAAGCAGGCAGCAGTAGCAAGAGTACAAGAGCTGGAGGACACCATTAGGCAGGCCAGGGAGAGGGAAGCACGGGCAGCAGAGGCAGCCCAAGCAGCAAAAGAACGCCTAGCCTTCGTCACACGGCAGGGCGAGATTCTTAAATCTAAGGTAGATGCGGAGAAAGAGGCGGTGGCGGCAGTGAGAGAGCGGGTTGCGCTGCTGACATCGCAGCTGAAGGATGCGGAGCAGAGGGAGGAAGCTGCACGGAAGGCGGCGAGCGAGATGGCGGAGAACATGACGCGCCTCGTCAGCACGCTGCGGAATGAGGTGGCGGAGCTGAAGGCTGAGGTGGCGGCGGCGGAGGGGAGGGAGCGCGAGCTGGAAGCGGCGCTGGAGGACGGGGCGAGGCAGCTGCGGGCGGCCTTGGACGCAGAGGCGGCTGTTGGCGCGCTGCGGTGAGTAGAGTGTGTGATTCAGTGGGATGGGATGGGATGGGGTGGGGTGGGAATCTGTGTGATGGGATGCAGCGAGGCATGGTGGTGTCTTTTGAGGCGGACGCGGGTAGCCATAGACGCAGAGGCCGCTGTGGGATCATTGCATTTGAGTCGACTCAAAAGTGGGAGGGGATGACACGGGATGGGATGGGGTGGCATGAGGTGGGATGGGCTCGGTTGCTGGGGTAGGGTGGGATGGGGTCTGTAGGGGTGGGGACTGTAGGAGTGTGAGTGGGGCACTTCAAAACGCACGCACTACACTCCTTGGAGTGGAGCCTTGAGCCCTTGGTGAGCTCCAGCCTATCCACCTCCCTGCAGCACCGACGCTGAGAGAGTGGGGCAGGAGGTAGAGGTTATGGTGGGCAGGGCGGGCAGGGCGGGCAGGGTGGGCAGGGCGGACAGGGCGGGCAGGGCGGGCAGGGTGGGCAGGGCGGGCAGGGCGGGCAGGGCGGGCAGGGCGGGCAGGGTGGGCAGGGTGGGCAGGGTGGGCTGGGTGGGGGGCCTACGGGCACAGGTGCAAAATAGGGCTTGAGATTATGCTGGTTGTTCCTGATTTTCCGCCTTTCTATCACGAAATACATGCTCCTGAGCAGGCCCTAAGATTGGTTTAGGGTCACGCTGATTCATCCTCCTTGCCCCCTGCGTTTAGGCTGATCTTGCAGCCTTGCCCCTGAAAAAAAGGCTGAAATTTTCAGCCTTACCTAAAAATAAATCGCTGATCAATCAGCGTTAGTTATGAAAAAAAGTCTGATGCACATTCTGAATTATCCGTCAGGAACTTGTAGAACGAGCCGAGCCGACTTTCAATAACGAGCCTTACGATTGCCTGAAGCAGTTGAGATGCCAGTGATTGGCTGAAGCACTTGTAGAAATGCCAGAGATTGGCAGGTGTTTGCGCGCCAGCATGACTGGCGCAGGGGGAAGAACGTGTCTGGTCTCGGTTCCTGCCAGTTGCTTGCGATACACCTGACCAGGCCCACTGAATTTGGGCGGCAGTAAACTTTTTAACTCATCCCTGACCTTTTATGGAACTGCAAAAAGCATTCCCTTGTTCACGGTGACCTCCAGTCAGCCACGCTGAAGTCGCGGGTGTAATAGTTGGACCGAGATGACTCCTCCGAGTGCGTTCCCCCCTAATGTCAAGAAATATGACATGAAGAACGGACGGTTTGAGATTTACACTTCACATAATTTCTGACGTGTCAGGATCGACACCGTCGATAGCTTCAGGTCAAAATCCTGACACTCAGGGGCAACATGCTCTAATATGAGATATTCGCTATAATTCCGGGTCGTCTAGAAACCAAAACATGCCGTTTGTTTAAGGGGTTGCGAAACTTGCCTCATCGGTCATGCTTTCAAAGGGTGACAATGACAACGCTTCGGCGGTGAAATAGGTGTGAAATCAAAGCAGACCAGGTGCCACTGGTTTCGGGGGATATGATACTGTAGGGGTGTGACTGGTTGGCGAGGACTCGGACGAATCATCTTTGGGTTTCGGGGGTTACAGGGGTGTCAGTGACTGGTTTCCGAGGACCAACAAAAATTTATGGTTGCCGAGGTAACGAGTGAGGTGTGACTGGTTTTCGAGGACTTCGACAAAATCTTCTGGGTTGCCAAGCATATGAGGGGGAGTGACTGGTTCTCGAGGACTTAGACAAAAACTTTTGGGTTGCCAAGCGTATGAGGGGGAGTGACTGGTTTTCGAGGACTTCGACAAAAAACAATCGGGTTGCCGAGGGTATGAGAGGGGTGTGACTGGTTTTCGAGGACACCAGAAAACAATATACTTGGGGGGGGGGGGGGGGGGGGGGGGAGAGAGAAGGGGTGTCTGTGACTGGATGCGGTAAATACGGGGGGACGCAAATCTCGCTGTACTCGGTTTCAGACTCCCCCCCAGAGACTTCGCTGAAACCTCAGCCTACACCCCACCAAAAACGCTGAAATCATCAGACATCACTAAAAAAAAAGGCTGAATTTGTCAGCTTTACCCATCTCAAAAAGTCTTAGTGTTCAGCATAGGTACAAAAAAAAAGGCTGAAAAAAGGAATCAGCGTAAAAAGGCTGATATCTTGGGGCCTGCTCCTGAGGCGTTGAGAAAAGCAGGGGACGAGGCAAGCTATCCTTCCTTTGAGAAACAGAATCCTCCCCTTCCACATGCCCATCCCCCTCTCCTCCCTCCCCTGCAGTGTCGACGCGGAGCGAGCGGAGCAGGAGCTAGAGGCCATGGCGGGCCGGGCAGGGGACCTGCTGTCCCAAGTGGAGCAGGGCCGACAGGTGGCAGCACAGCTGGAGGCCCAGGTGGCGGAGGGGCAACAGCTGGCTGCCAGGCTAGCGGATGAGGTGGACCGGGCGAAGAAGGCGGTGGGCGAGGGCGAGCAGGTACGCTGGCGGCGCTTGCTTGGTGAGGGCGAACACACAGAGGAGATAGCCTGGCGTCTAACCTGGCGTCTATCCGTGTTCGTGGTTCCACGCCTTCTGTCTGCCTCTATTTGGGGACTCCTACCCTTGATGTTGACCCTCCTGCCTTACGAGGCTCCTCGGTTACTCCAAAGGTTCCCATTCTTTCCTCTTCTTTTCTCTTCCCCTTCCTGACTCCTCCATTCCACTCCTCTCCCTCCCATTCCTATCCCTCTCCCTCTCTCTCCCTTTCCCTTCCCCCGTACGTTCCCTCCCTCTCTCCTGATCTCCCTCTCCTCAGAAGCACGCAGTGCTGGCACGGGACGTGGACACCCTTCGAGCCACGCTCACGCGCATCCAAGGAGACGACCAGCTGCTATCGCAGGAGGCCCAGCGACTCGCCCAAGAGTCCTCCCTCCTCAAACGCATCCTTGTCGGTGTATCAGGCCTGGCCGTGCTCCTCCTGCTGCTGCTGCTGCAGCCAGGAGGGGGGAGTAGTGGCGATGGGAACGGTGGTGGGAGTGGCGAGGTGCGGGGTGGGCTGGAAGAGGGCTGGGAACAAGAGGAGGCATTTGTAGGGAGGTCAGGGGGTGGAGGGGGTGGGGATGGTGAGCAGGGAAGTAATGGCCGACTTGGTTCGAGGCGAGCAGGTGCTGTGGAAGCAGTTGATGTTGGTGGTGCTGGGGATCAAGGCTCAAGTGGTGTGTTGTTGGAGGTGAGCGTGTAAGGGGAGAAGCGGAGATAAATAGTGGTGGCAGGCAGTCGTGGTGCTGCAGACAAACACATCTATTGTAGCACAAGAAGCTACCGGTATGATATGTAGCATGGTTGCGTGCAATGAAGCATTTGCTTTGCGGCATTAAGTTAAAGCCCATAGCCCAAATTGTCCAAAAGCAGTGCGTTTGGAAGCTTGGGATGGGCTCTGCGAGCTCTGGAAAATATTTCGCCAGAATCAGGCCCCTAGATTGGTTTTCAGGCATGCTGATTTTTCAGGGTAGGCCCAAAAGAACATTCTCATGAATCAGGACCAGGGCTGATTTTATCAGACTATTTTAGTCTGATTGTCTGAAATTTCAGACCCATTTTTTTGCCAATCCTGATTTTTCAGACTTAGGCTTTTCTGGATACTGAACCCTTCAGAGTTGTATGATTTTGGATCCTGAAGTTCTCAGAGTAGTCGTTGTGCGGATACTGAGGTTTCAGAGTACATTGCGTATGGACTCTGAATGCGACATCCATGCACCTTATAGTTTCCACGAGATTTCCTCTACTACGTCATATGCTGCCTTCCATCATTTCACCCCCGCAGGTCTCACGTGCAGTATCTGCACTTGGCAGGATTCCCGCCCCTTCTGTGACTGTGATGCTGCCTCAACAGGGACTTTGCCGCTCAGCGCATCATGCATCCTGCCAGGCGTGCCTGGTAAAAGGACCTCTACGTGGGTGTGTTGGAAGCCATCAAAGGCTGGTAACGTGGGAAACTTGCCCTCGGTGGCAAGTGCAAAACTGTCCGACCGACCGTGATTGGCGACAGTCCATGCCAACACATGGTTCGTTCGTAACGTCAGCTCATGTTTGGCATGGCGGCGCGGGTTTGGAAGGGGCTGCCATCCAGAAGCTGGCAACGAGGGTTAACCAAGAAACATGCGCCTCGGGCTTGATGATGCCCTTCTTCGTCCCTCCTCATCCCTCCCCCTCCTCTCAGGCGCACTCAGGCTTTTACACGGGGTCTGTAAATCGTACTCCTCAATTCGTGTTTCAGAGTTGTCCTCCTCACGTAGGTTCTTGTTTGTCGACCCCGTCAACTGCCATGATGGGGACTCCTGCAGAAGAAGACGATGAGCCCAGCGCCGATGAACCACCTCATAGTAACGAGCCTGCAGAGGTTCGTCGCTCCGCGATAGACATACTGCGATCGTTAGGTTCTCCTCCTGTCGTTGCTGCTGTGGTTTCCTCCGCAGCGGAGGAAACCCAGCCTGCTCTAAACCCACCTCTGTCCGCGCCCTTCGTGCCACCACCATATGTCCCTCCGCCTGCCGTCGCCTCATCTAGCAGAGGCCCGACTCTGCCCGTTAACTGCGTCACCGCCACCACAGTCCGCTACAGCGTGCCCTGCGCGTCCACGATTTCGTCTGCGAAGAAACAACGGACGGGCAAGTACACCCAGTCTCAAATCATGATCGGAGGTAGGCTCCGCCGCCCGTCGACGCCGCCATCACCTAGTGCAGTCCCTGTCATCGTTGAACCGCCACCGCCAAAGCTGAGTAAGAAGGAATTGATTGAGCAGAAATACCTCGTTGCTGAAGCAAAGTACAAAACTTCATGGCTGCCTTTCTTTCCATGGCTACTGCTAACCAAAACAAAGGACGGTTACTCTGCTCTCAAGTGCAGTGCCTGCATGACGTTTGGCAAGGAGACCACCAAGTACAGCTTTTCGGGCGATGGTGGCCGAGACCTGCAGACACAGACCATGCGCATACACGAACACTCCTCTGCACGCAAGGAAGCTGTGGAGGCCCAGCTGAAGATTGCCGACGACATCGCCGACGGGCAGAAGAGGATTGACGACTATTTGTCGTCGGATGTCGAGGGGAGGCGGGTCGTGCGACTGCTCCGCGCTGTTGAGTTTCTCTGTAAGGTGCGAAATACCTTGGCAACACGGAGTCAAGCAGCTAAGTCGCACCTCCAAAGCACGCTGCTGTGTCTGCCTGTGTATGATTGTTTTTGCCACTTTGACCACCATGCCTGTCTATGTTTGTATGTACTTCTATTGTCCATTGCCCACCATGCTTGTAGTTTATAATTGATTCTATTGTTCCACGCCTCTTGTGTGTGGTTGTTCCATAAACAGGCGCTGGCCCAACCTCATGCTTCTCTGGCAAGCATGCCCGGTGTTACCACTCTCAACTGTGGAGTGCGAGCTGGTTTTTCCAGGCAGAACGTGATCAAGTCTTGGGTCCGTGGTGCTCTGTGCAATGCCCGCCTAGATGAGATGATGATGATTTCGCTGCTGAGATACGACATCAACTGGCACGAGGCGCTGGAGCTGTGGACGCAAAGGAGAGAAGACCAACGAAGTCAGTGGTGTTCGCATCACAAGAGAGGAAGCGCAAAGGCAAGGCTCTGTTGGAAGAGGCAGAGCAGGATTCTCCAATGCCAGACTACTTAGGAGAGGATTGGGCTGAGGAGGAGGAGGAGGAGGAGGAGGAGGAGGGGGAGAGGGATGGTGGACGTGCAGTAGCTATAGAAGACAACCCCTTTCTGTTTGATGATGAGGCGGAGGATGTCGTCGCTCTGGATGTGCCAGAGTTCTAGCTAGGCTAGGAAATTAGACTACGTGTTGGCTAACTGCCCGAATGTTATAAAATAATGACAAGTAAATGGTGAAATGATGACTCTGATTAATACTTGCGAACCCTGAGAAATCAGACTACCATGGAAACTAAAACCTGGCTACTCAGACTGCGGAATTTTTTTTGGGGCCAAAATCAGAGTGGGTTTTTTTTAAACGTCAGCCCTGATCAGGACTCAGTGGATTTTTTTTTCCTGAGCAAACAACTCTATTTACGAAAACTTTCCTGAACTCTCAAAGCTTTGTGGTTACTTTCTCCCATGGCGAAATTACGGGGCTAGACACAAATTTGGTTAGGCGGGCGAGATTGCAGGGGCGAAGGGGATTGTCGCCCTCACAAGGCTCCAACCAAGGCACACATCAGACAAGGGCCTCAGATTTGTTTTGGGGCACCCTGATCGCTCAGGGTCCCCCCCCTTCAACTCCCTGTTTTTTCAGGCCTCTCAAAAAAATTTACGCTGATCAATCTATCAGAAAGAAAATGATTGAACTAGAATGTGTGTGTGCAAGGATATATAGACTAGGGTATTGTACCCTCTAAGGCACAATCCAGTATAGTCTACCGTAATGACCTAAGCTACATTTGACACACCCCCTAGAAGGGAAGAAGCAGCTCAGGGCGGCACTACTAGTCCAGCCTCTGAGACAAGGGTCTAAAGACCAGTCAAAAGGAGTATAGACAAGGCAAGAGCAAGCCCAGGGCGGCACTACTAGTCCAGCCACTGGGAGAGGCCACAAGGCCAGTCTGGGTAAAATATATATATAAAGGACAGTACAAAGTCAAGGCCCTAGCAAGTGAGAGGCTACAGGAACGAGACCCAGCTGTACACAGTGCCGCTGATGATCTTTAGGCGCAAGCGCCTTCGTAAAGATATCAGTTGTGTTGGCACCAGAGGCCAAGTGTGAGGCAAGGCGTGGAGTCGTTGGGTGAGAGCAGGCAGCGTACCGCAAGAGCCGTGGCCGTTGGGGGTGTATTCTGGGAAGCACTGGCACTCGCTGTCCCTGCACTCCATGCCATCGGCGCAAGGCCCACCGCAAGAGACTTCCGTGGCAAGGGGGTCTGCACGCATGCCCATGTTGGGGGAGATGGATTCATGGTTGAGCAGGGAGGTAGAAAGGGAGGGAGGGAGGGAGGGAGGGAGGGAGGGAGGGAGGGAGGGAGGGAGGGAGGGAGGGAGGGAGGGAGGGAGGGAGGGAGGGAGGGAGGGAGGGAGGGAGGCAGGGAGGCAGGCAGGCAGGCAGGGAGGCAGGCAGGCAGGCCGGCATAGAGAATGAAGCTACGAGTGTGAGGCAAGGCGTGGAGTCGTGGGGTGAGAGCAGGCAGCGTACCGCAAGAGCCGTGGCCGTTGGGGGTGTATTTTGGGAGGCAATGGCACTCACTGTTCCTGCACTCCATGCCATCGGTGCAGGGCCCACCGCAAGAGTCTTTAGTGGAAGGGGGGTCTGCAGGCGTGCCCATGTAGGTGGAGATGGATTCATGGTTGAGCAGGGAGGGAGGAAGGGAGGGAGGGATGGAGGGAGGGACGGAGGGAGGGAGGGAGGCAGGCGTAGAGAATGAAGCTACGAGTGTGAGGCAAGACGTGGAGTCGTGGGGTGAGAGCAGGCAGCGTGCCGCAAGAGCCGTGGCCGTTGGGGGTGTATTTTGGGAGGCACTGGCAATCGCGGTCGCTGAACTACAAGGCCATCGGCGCAAGGCCCACCGCAAGAGTCTTTAGTGGCAGAGGGGTCTGCACGCATGCCCATGTTGGGGGAGATGGATTCATGGTTGAGCAGGGAGGGAGGAAGGGAGGGAGGGACGGAGGGAGGGGGGGAGGGAGGGAGGGAGGGAGGGAGGGAGGGAGGGAGGGAGGGAGGTAGGCAGGTGTAGAAAATGAAGCTACGAGTGTGAGGCAAGACGTGGAGTCGTGGGGTGAGAGCAGGCAGCGTACAGAAAGAGCCGTGGCCGTTGGGGGTGTATTCTGGGAGGAACTGGCACTTGCTGTCCCTGCACTCTATGCCGTTGGAGAACTGAAGGCCGAACCTCTGAAGGACCTGGCACACCAAGTGTGACTGAGTCAAATTGATGGTGCGCACTGCTCTGTCCCTGGAGATCTGCAAGCCAAGGTAGTGGCGCAGTTCTTCTAGGTCAGTGCAGGTGTGTCTCTTCAGCAGCTCTGCCTTCACGGAGGTCAGTGCGTCCCTGTCTGTCGTGGCGAAGACCAGGTCATCTACGTAAACAAGGATGTAGAACGGAGTCTGGCCAGCACGAACGAAGAGCGAGGGGTCTGCAGAGGACGGAAAGAACTGTAGGTCAGCAAGCGTAGCACGCAGCGTGTCGTGCCACTCACGGGGAGCCTGCCGCAGGCCGTAGATGGAGCGCCGCAGGAGCCACTGGGTCCGAGGAGGGAAGGTACCAGTGAAGCCTTGAGGGCGACGCACGTAGACCTGCTCGTGTAGACTGCCCTGAAGAAACGCAGTGGAGAAGTCGAGGGAGTGAAGCTCGTAGTCACGCTGCGCTGCTACGTGTAGTAGCACCCGAAGAGTAGTCATCTTCGGGGTCGGAGCGAAGGTCAGGAAGAAGTCCACCCCCTCACGCTGACTGAAACCTCTAGCCACGTAGCGCGCCTTGAACACAGGCGGCTCTCTAGGAGGGCGCTTCACCTTGAAGAGCCAGCGGCCATCGACTACGTTCACCCCAGGTGGGGGAAATGCGTCGGCGTAGGTGCCGGTGGATCTCCAAGATGTCATCTTCTGCTCCATGGCAGCTATCCACTGAGAGGCCCAGGGTCCCGAAACCGCCTCAGCGTAAGTGCGAGGGGTCGGGATGTCGAAAGCGTCGGGGTCACCCTCAGGGACTAGCAGCATGGAACAGAGATGGGGAGCAGCCTCGGACAGGAAAGCAAGCTCGTACTGGCGGTCCTCCAGGACGTCACTGCCAAGGGCAGGAGCACCCCTGACAGACAGAGGACAGGCAGGGTCAGAGATCAGAGCGGTGGCGTAGTCAAGGCGGTGGGTAGAGGCGAAGTCAGCGACCGCAGCGACAAGGGCGTCAAGGCTCGAAACCGGAACAGACGGGTCGGTAACGAGAGAGGCAAGGACTCGAGGAACAAGAGGACGAGTGGCATACAGGTAGTCAGATAGAGGGGGGGGAGCGACGACAAGGGAGGACGCAGGGGGCGACGGGAGAAGGGGAGGACGAGATGCGTAGGAATGAAGCAACATAGGGTGAGAGCGCGAGACAGGGGAGACAGGTCGAGCATGGGAGGGACGGCGAGACCAGACGTGAGACGGGGGAGTCGGGTCAGGAGACAGATTAGGGGACACAGGAGGGGAACGAGGGGGGAAACGGGCCGGAGACGCGTCCGGAGGAGGAACACAGGGCCGGAGACAGGAGGAGGAGGCACTGGCACGGGGTCAGGGGACGGAAGGCCGAGCAGGTGAAGAGCAGACACCGGCGGGGACTGATGTGACGGCGATGTGACGCTGACACTGGGACCGCAAGCTGCCGGGCGGCTACCTCCAGAACACTCCACACCAGCACCCCCAGAAGAAACACCCCCAGAGCTCAGAACCCCTCGAGCATCGGTACCACCCCCCAGGCCCACCGGGACAAGCCACGACAGGAGTCCGAGGACTAGTACCCACCCCAACTCCAGCACCCCCAGAGGCAACCAACTGCTGCGGCGACGGCTGCGGCGGCGGCGGTCGCAACGACGGCTGCGGCGACGGCGGCGGCGGTGACGACGGCTGCGACAGCGGTGGCGACTGCGGCTGCGGAGGCGGCGGAGGAGGAGACACCTGAGAAGGGGCAGGCGGCGAGGACTGCGCCGCAGGACTACCAGAGTGAGTAGACTCCTCAACCGGTACAACCGACGTAAGTGGGGTGACGTGGGACACACCAGAGGGAGCAGGACGGGGAGGGGGAGGATGAGGGGCGGCGACGACCGGGGAAGGGGTGACCAAAAACAGGGGGGGGGTAACCGGGGTACCTCGGTGGGGGAAGCGGCGGAAGAAGGAGACGGCCTCGTCAAATGTGACGTCACGGGAGTGAAAGAACCTGTGAGACGGCGGGTGGTAGAAGTGCTAGTCAGACGCGTCAAGGGGGAAGCCGAGGAAGACACAGGGAAGGGTGCGGGCAGTGAGCTTGTCCGTGCTAGAGGCATGGACGTGAGCAAGACAGCCCTAGACGTGGAACGCAGACGCGTGACCCGGTGACCCACACCAAAGGAGGGTCGGCGAAACCTGAGGCTGCTGGGGATGCGGCCACAGGTTAAGCTGGTGAGCGGCGTAGCGAATGGCGAACGGCCACAGAAAATGGGGTGCACCGGCATGGATCATGGAGGTGCGAGCCACCTCCATGACCAAACCGATGCGTCGCTCAGCGACCCCATTCTGCTGTGAGAAGTCCGGCAAGGTGAACGTCTGGGTGATGCCCTCCGCATGACAGAAACGACCAAGGACACCAGAGGCAAACTCGCCAGCATGGTCGGAGTGGAGGCGCAAGACAGGGAGACCGCGGCGGACACGCACAGCGACAAGCCATGGGATAAAAACGTCTGGCACGTCGGCCTTCCGCTCCAGGGGGAACACAATGGTGGAGCGCGTGTAGTCGTCGACAAGCAGTAGGAAGTAGCGCTCACGACGCGGCCCATGGACGGGGGCGGGGCCCCAGACGTCCATGTGCAGAGTCTGTAGCGGTGCGGCGGTAGGGGGAAACGAGGAGGAGTGAGGAGCACGGCGAAGCCGGCCCTCGACACAAGGCGTGCAAGGTGGGGCAGGGGAGGAGGGAAACTCAGAGAACGACCCAGGGAGGCCTAGGATGAGACCGTGCTGTGACATGTGACGCAGACGCGGGAGCGCAGGGTGACCTAGACGGTGGTGCCACAGGAGAGTCGGGTGGGTGAGTGACCGACATGAGCAGGCAGCAGCAATCTCATCCATGTCCAGATCAAAAATCTGAACCCTACGACTAAGCAAGCTGTGCCAGTTTGGGAGCACGGGCGACGAGCCGAAACGCTGACAAAACAGGTCGTCCAGGCGACGGAAACAGCGGACGGAGGTATGACCGATCTTACCGCAAACGAAGCCACGGCGAGGACCGGTCTGAAGCAGGTACTGACAGCGCGCGGCACCCGAACCACCACTCGGCAGCCCATCACGCGCACCACCACCACGTCCAGCGCTGCCACCAGCGTTGGGCCACCCAGGCGGAAGACGACTCGTCCGCCTCTGCTGCTGCTGTGACTGCTGCGGCTGCGGCGACGGCTGCAGCTGCGGCGGCTGCGGCTTGCGCGGGTCTGGCTGCAACACCGGCGACTGCGGAGACGGCTGCTCAGCTGCACCTGTCAGGGTCCCCGCGTCAGCACCACCACTAGGTGACCCAACTCCAGCACCACCTACACCCGCACCCCCACCCCCGTCGCCATGTCCAGCCTTGGGGCGGCGACCCTTCCCCGGACGAACCTGTGCGGCAGCGGCAGTCTTAGCCACAGCAGCAGAACCGTCGGAGAAGGTGCATTGAGCGGGGGCACAACCCTGAAAGATAGGGACCGGCACAGTACCGCTGGTCTGAGCGATAGAGCGGTGGCGGGCCTCTATAGCGGACAGGGTGTCAAAGTCAGTGAGGGTAAGGTCTGCGGGGTGGACGCTAAGAAAGCGGTCACGGGCAGTGGCAAGACGGTTGGGGAGGCGCGTGGCTAGCACGTAGAGAGTAGAGGTGAGGGGCGGCTGGTGGGCTAGAAGCTGTGTGGGGATGCAAGCAGCACGCCAGGTCTCGTCTATGGTGCGCAGGTGAGCGGCCAGGTCAGCAACAGTGGGGAACGACGCAAGGTCAGGAAAGAGCATGGGGAGGATCAGACGACCGACCGAGGCAGCAGGCGGGACAATAGCATCTAGGATACCATATCAGAAAGAAAATGATTGAACTAGAATGTGTGTGTACAAGGATATATAGACTAGGGTATTGTACCCTCTAAGGCACAATCCAGTATAGTCTCTAGTAATGACCTAAGTTACATTTGACACAATCAGGGTGTTGTAAAAAAAAGGCGCTAAATAAACAGGCTCTACTACAGAAAACACGCTGTTCAAATACCACATGCCATTATTTGTCACTGGTCATGATTACAGTCTTGGTCGGTCACAGTCAAGTTGGCATGAGTGACAGGGGGGGTGGATGGGGGGGTTGTGGCTCGAAATCTGCTATAAGGGCGTGGTACTTCGGCAAAATCTGAGTTGCGCAATTCGCGAAAGTAACGGGTTCCGTGAATAATCGGCAAACAAGTTGGCGAGGAGACTGAGAGAGATGTGCAACGTGGGTTGCGCAACTCTCAAAATTTGCTGGCTTCGCGCCGGCCGGTACGCCCGAAAGCAGCAACTCACAATGCGAAAACTAATTTTGCTCGAGAAATACGGTATGGTTACGGATGTTGGTGTTCCATTTCAGGCAATTCGTATTCTTCGAGCGCAACCCGATGTTCCAAATGAGTTGCGATTCCCACCCGAAAAGCGCAATCCGACGTTCCAACGTCGGGTTGCGCTCACCTGGATGGATTTTGCGAATTACGCTTCTCGAGTTACGCAACTTAGGCATGTTTAGCCGAAGTACCCTGCCCTTACACGTATCAGGGCCGATCCCGAATGCGACGCTGGAAAAACAGGCCTCACTACACTAGGCATGCTGATCGATCAGGGTTCACTTCTAAAAAAACACTAAAATTTCAGGCCCGTGTTAAAAAAAAACCATGTCTCATCAGGGTCGCCCCTAAAAAACACCCTGATTTTACCTTGAATCAGGGTCAAAAGCATGTAATCTGAGGCCGTGCATCAGACCCAAAATTTTGCTAGGGGCCATCAAGTGGCCTCACACAGCCCCTAGCATGCATCGAGCCTCAAATCTGGCTGAGGGCGAATCAGCCCTCACACAGCTTAGAGGTGGGAAGATCCTCAAATCTCGGGAGACCCCCCAAATCAAGCATTGGCGGAAACGGGTACAGTTCATTACAAAGCTCAAATTTTAGGGTTTGCTAACAAAACCTTGCGGAGCAATCAGAGTTGACGACTAAAAAAAGGCAGAAAAGTCAGGACATGCCTTCAATAAAATCCTGCGCAATCAGAGCTGGTACCAGCAACAACCCTGTTTTTTGACTGAATCAGGAAAATTTTCCTACAATCTAGGTGTAAATTCATATATTTGATAGATATATAATGGTAGGCTTGGTAGGTGTTTCAGGATTCTACTGTAGAGGGTACAACCCCCCCTTCTTGTATCCTTCTTTTCAAACCCTCTTCTCTCCCGATATTTTCCTAGCACCTAAATGTTAGAATACTAGAATGAATAGAAACAAGAGAGAACAACCAAGATATAGGGTTGCATTGTACTCTCTAAGAACATACACCTATTCTAGCCTATAAATTCTACATGCAAGTGTATGTATAAGTTTGACACACCCCCTAGGCTAGATAAGGGGTAGTGCTGAGCAAGAAGCACACAGCTCAGGATGGCACTACTAGTCCAACCTCTGAGACAGGGGTCCGAAGACCAGTAAGCAAGAGTACAAAAAAGATAGGAGCAAACCAGGGCGGCACTACTAGTCCGACCACTGGAAGAGGAGCCACAAGGCCAGTATGAAAGCTATATATAAAGAGGAGTACACAATCAAGATCCTAGCAAGTAAGAGACTACAGGAACTAGACCAAGCTGCAAGCTGTGCCGCTGATGATCTTTAGGCGCAAGCGCCTTAGTAAAGATATCAGTTGTGTTGGCACTGGAGGCCAAGAGTACGACGCGGGCCTGGCGGCGCTACTGTAGCTTACGTAGGAGGAAGTACCGCAGCTGGATGTGCTTCGCTCTGCCCTCAAGTCCAGGCTCCTGACACAGGAGGATCATGGCCCTGTTGTCAGCGTATAGGACCGGGGCAGAGCTAGGCCACTCACCTAAGTCAGTGCGCAAGAACATCAGCCAGCGGAGCTCCTGTGCCGCCATGGCACCGGTGTAGATCTCAGCCTCACAACTAGACTGGGCAATAGGCGAGAAGCGAGTGGACCTCCACGAGATGGCACCCGAACCAAGGCTAAAGCAGTAGCCCTGGGAGGACCTGAGGGTCTCAGCGTCCTCTGCCCAAGAAGTGTCTGTGTGCCCAGTAAGGACCACCGGCTTGTGTCCTCCTAGAACTAGCCCCATGCCCGATGTGCTCGCTAGATAATGCAAAACCCTCTTGGCAACCGACCAGTGCTGTGGTCGGTGTCTGCCGGTGGCCACAAAGCGAGCCAGGATGCTGAGAGGGTATGCAAGATCGGGACGAGTGCAAGTCATCAGGTACAGAAGGCAACCCACCAGCTCTGCGTAAGGACCACTGGGCTTTACAGACTCCTTAGGATCTGGAGCCTAGAGCATGTGATCTACTCGCAGAGGTGTGGGCTGTGCGGAGGAGAACTGAAGACCGAACCTCTGAAGGACCTGAAGCACCAAGTGTGACTGTGTGAGTGATGGTGCGCGTTGCTCTTTCCATGGAGATCTGCAAGCCAAGATAGCAGCGCAACTCTCCTAGGTCAGTGTAGGTGTGTCTCCTCAGCAGCTCGGCCTTCACGGAGGCCAGCGCGTTTCTGTCAGCAGTAGCAAAGACCAGGTCGTCTACGTAGACAAGGACGTAGAACGGAGTCTGGCTAGCACGAACAAGGAACGAAGGGTCAGCAGAGGACGGAACGAACTGCAGGTCAGCTTGTGTAGCACGCAACGTGTCGTGCCACTCATGGGGCGCCTGTCGCAGGCCGTAGACCGGGCGCCGGAGGGGTCACTGGGTCCCAGGAGGGAAGGTACCGGTGAAGCCCTGTGGTCGGCGCAGGTAGACCTGCTCGTTTAGGCTGCCCTGAAGAAAAGCAGTGGAGAAGTCGAGGGAGTGGAGCTCATAGTCACGCTGAGCTGCTACGTGTAGCAGTGCCCAAAGAGTAGTCATCTTCGGGGTCGGGACGAAGGTATGAAAGAAGTCCACCCCCTCTCGCTGACTGAAGCCTCTGGCCACGTTGCATGCCTTGAACACAGGCTGCTCTCTAGGGGGGCACTTCACCTTGAAGAGCCATCGGCCGTCGACTACGTTCACCCCAGGTGGGGGAACTGCGTTGACGAAGGTACCGGTGGATCTCCAAGATGCCATTTCCTGCTCCATGGCAGCTTTCCACTAAGAGGCCCAGGGTCCCGAGGTTGCCTCATCGTAAGTGCGAGGGGTCGGGATGTCTAAGGCAACTGGGTCACCCTCAGGGACTAGCTGCATGGAGCAGAGATGGGGAGCAGCCTCGGACAAGAAAGCAAGCTCGTACTGCCTGTCCTCTAGGACGTCACTGCTAAAGGCAGGAGCACCCCTGACGGACGGAGGACAGACATGATTAGAGATCAGAGCGGTGGCGTAGTCAAGGTGGCAGGTAGTGGCAAAGTCAGTAACAGCAGCGATAAGAGTGTCAAGACAGGAGACAGGAACGGACGGGTCGGTAACAAGGGAGGCAAGGACCAGAGGAACAAGAGGACGAGCAGCATGAAGGTAGTCAGATAGAGGGGGAGGCGTGATAGCGAGCGGCAACGGAGGAAGCGAGGGCAGGAGGGGAGGAAGAGACGCGTGGGAACGAAGCAACATAGGGTGAGAACGTGGAACAGGAGAGACAGGACGAACACAAGAAGGACGGCGAGACCAGACGTGAGACGGAGGCGTCAGGTCAGGAGACAGAGAAGGAGTAACAGGAGGGGAATGAGGTGGGAAACGGGCCGGGGACGAGTCCGGCGGAGGAAACATAGGACCGTGAACAGGAAGGGGAGGAGGCAGCGGGGGAGGCGCAGGCGAGCGGTCGGGGGAGAGAAGGCCGAGCAGGCAAAGGGCGGACACCGGCGGTGACTGCTGATACCGCTGCTCGATGCCGGCAGCTGGACCGCGACTACCTCCAGAACACTCCACTCCAGCACCCACAGAACGAGCACCCTCAGAGCAAGAACCCGCTCCAACATCGGCGCCACCCCCGAGCTCGCCAGGACAAGCCACGACAGGAACCCCAGGACTAGCACCCTCCTCAACGCCAGCACCCTCAGAGTCCACGAACGGCTGCTGCTGTTGCGATGGCAGCAGCTGCTGCGGCGGCGGCGCCAGCTGCAGTGGCGGCAAGTGCGATGGCGACGGAGGAGAGACCTGTGGAGGGATAAGCGACAAGAACTGTGCTGCAAGCCCACCTGAGTCAGCCGACTCCTCGACCGGGAGAACCGACTGGAGGGGAGTGACGTGAGACACACCAGACAGAGCAGGACGGGGAGGAAGGTGTTTAGGGGCTACCGAGAGAGTGGGGACCAGAAACAGGGGAGGGGAAATCAGAAGGCTGTGGTGGGGAAAGCGGTGGTAAAAGGAGACAGACTCGTCGAAAGTGGCGTCACGGAAGTGAAATAAGCAGTGAGATGGCGGGTGGTAAGAGTGCCAGTCAGACTAGTCAAGGGGAGACACAGGGGACAGTGGGGGCACTGAGCTTGTCCGTGCAAGAGGCACGAACGTGAGCGAGGCAGCCCCAGACGTTGAACGTGGACGCATCACCAGGAAACCTGGTCCAACAAAGGGTAGGCAAAACCTGCGGCCGCTGGGAGCGCGGCTAGAGGTTAAGCTGGTGAGTGGCGTAGCGAACGGCGAACGGCCACAGAAAATGGGGTGCACCCGCATGGATCATGGAGGTACGAGCCACCTCCATGACCAAATCAATGCGGCGCTCAGTGTCCCCATTCTGTTGGGGGGAGTCCGGTAAGGTGTACGACTGGGTGATGCCCTCTGCACGACACAACTGTCCAAGCCGACCAGAGGCAAACTCGGCGCCACGGTCGGAGTGGAGACACAGCACAGGGAGACCGCGGTGGAGGCACGCAGCTACGACTCACGGAATGAGAACGTTAGGTACGTTGGCCTTCCGCTCCAAGGGAAACACCATGGTGTAGCGTGTGTAGTCGTCAACGAGCACTAGAAAGTAGCGCTCACGACACGGTCCAGGGATGGGGGATGGGCCCCAGACGTCCAGGTGCAGGGTCTGAAGGGGTGCTGTGGGGGGACGAAGCGAGGAGGAGTGAGGAGCATGGCACAACCGGCCCTCACACAAGGCGTGCACGGCAGTGTAGGTGAGAGAGGCAGGGCAGGAAGCGACGCAGAGAGACCTAGAATGAGAAAGTGCTGAGACATGTGACGCAGACGCAGGAGTGCGGGGTGACCTAGACGGTGGTGCCACAGAAGCGACGGGTGAGTGAGCGACCGACACGAGCAAGCCACAGTGACCTGGGAAGACGCAAGGCCCGGGGAGGACGTGCCCACAGGGGGGAATCAGTGTCCAGCGTAAAGAGGCCAGACACCGGTTCCCGGGGAAACGTCGCAAGGGGGGAACCTGAGGCGGCCTCGGTACAGACAGCGTACCGCTCGTGACCAGGAAACGTAGTGGTGACGCCGAGGTCCTAAAGTCAGCCGACACCAACTAATTTCATTGAGAACGAGGGGATGTGCAGGCTTGTAAGGGAACCCGAGGGGACCGCTAGACAGGGAAGGGTAGTGTAGCTGCGAGCAACAACATGACCAGAAGAGGGGTCAGCTAGTGCGACAGTGGCAAGCGTGGCAAGCGGCGTGAGTGTGGTGTGGTCGCAGAAGAAGCAGGCAGACGCATTGGAGTCAAGTGTGAAAGACAGCGAAGCAGTAGCGGCCGACGTAGGGGGAGCCAGTGTATAGCCTAAACTAGACAAAGCAAACGGTCCTACGCCTGATGCAGCAGGGGTGTCTGTATTACACACAGGTGCTACACCTAAGCTAGAGAACACAGAGTAATAAGATCCGGACACACTAGAAGCGTCAGCATACAGAGAATGCAAGGAAGAACTAATCTAATCCATGTCTAAGTCAAAAACAGGCACACCGTGGCGCAGCAGACTGGGCTAGTCAGGGAGGTACGGGGCCGGGCCGAAGGGGCGACGGAAGAGGTCGTCGAGGCGGCGGAAGCAGCGGGCGGTCAGGTGCGGGCGGCAGCACATAGTGCCATGGAAGGGGCCGGTCTGGAGCTGGTACTGGCAGCCCACAGCACTGAAGCCGCTAATAGACGCTGAGCTGCGAGGACCACCACTGCGGCCACCACCTCTAGGGGCTCTTGGCCACCCCGGCGGGAGGCGGGACCACGGCTGCTGCTGCTGCTGCTGTGGCTACTGCTGCGGCTGCTGCTGTGACTGCTGCGGCTGCTGCTGCTCCTGGAGCGACCGCGGCGGTAACGTCATCGTACGTGCACTGGGAGGGAGCACTCGGCTACAGCGCGAGGGGCCGGCTACGGCGCGAGTGAGGGCTGGCTGGGCGCGAGGGGCCGGCTGGGCACGAGGGGCTGGCTGGCCACGAGGGGCTGGTTGGGTGCGAGGGGCCGGTGACGGCGCGAGGGGCCGGCTAGGGCGCGAGTGAGGGTCCTGCCGGGCGCGAGGGGCCGGCTACGGCGTGAGGGACCGGCTGGGTGCGAGGGTCCAGCGATGGCGCGAGGGGCTGGCTACGGTGCGAGGGAGGGCCGGCTAGGGTGCGAGGGACCGGCTAAGCACGAAGGGGCCGACTAGGCATGAGGGGCCGACGAGGGCGCGAGGTGAGGCCTGCTAGGGCGCAAGGGGGTGGCTGCGGCGTGAGGGGCCGGCTAGGCCCGAGGGGCCAGCGATGGCGCGAGGGGCTGGCGACGGCGCGAGGAGCCGGCTACGGCGCAAGGGAGGGCTGGCTAGGCGCGAGGTGGGGCCGGCTAGGGTGCGATAGGGGCCGGCGAGGCGCGGTAGGCCAGGGCGTGGGGCGGAAGCGGGCAGGGGGGGACCTAAGCTACTCATGATACCATGTTAGAATACTAGAATGAATAGAAATCAGAGAGAACAAGCAAGACATAGGGTTGGGTTGTACTCTCTAAAACCATACACCTATTCTAGCCTATAACCTCTACATGCGTATGTATAAGTTGACACTAAAACCTCTCGTCATTCCATGGCGCCTCTTCCTAGCTAGCTTCTTTAACATGGTTTCAGAGCTGGTTGCTCTTCTTGGGCCTGCTTATCAGGCTTCCGCTGCGCACTCCTCCTCTCTCCCTCACGCTGCTATGGCGGCCGCGTCGTGCTGCTGTGGCGGCGTCGTCGTGCCGCCAGCTGCGTCGTGCTACCGCAACCGTCTCGACGCGCTACCGTGGCGTTGCGCTGTCGTGGCGTCCACGTCAAGCCGTGGTGGCGTCGTCGACGTCAAGCCGTAGCGGCGTGACGGCACCGTCGTGCTGCCGTGGCGACGTGCTGCCAGCGCGCGTATGGCACGGACGGCAGCGGCCAGTGCCCCGTCTTAGCATTGGCCAGCACGCCCGCATGCAGCCAGCGCGCCACATGGGGCGGCACACTCCCGGGCTCCGCTGCTGAAGCCCCGCCCCCTTCCCCTGCATCCCCTCTTCCTCGCCGCAGCCGATGACTGAGCACCGCGGGCTGCAATTTGGAACGCGGTGTTTAAAGCCCCATTCTCATAATTCTAGGTAGTGACCAAGTGTTAAATGTTTGGTACCCATTTACGCTGGCGAAAGTGAAGTGACAGGCTTAGAAATGCCTCGGACAGTGTGATGTGCTGGGGGGGAAGAGACCAACCGTAAAACATGTTTTGCAATATGAGAATCCGCAAGTTCACGGAAGAACGGTGCTGCTGCACCGTAAGATCATTAACAGCCTGTAACCTGATGGTCGATTGAATGAGCGCTCGAACCGACGGCTATAAACGAAGTACAAAATTGTTGGGCGAAAAAAATGGAGTTTGCACCGTCTGATGTGCTAAACCTAACACGCCCCAAACTTTCCCTAACCTGTTTCTTGGTTTGGCGTTTTTTGTCGAAACAAAAAGGCCTCGCCACATGCGTTTCGTTTTCGTAAAATTATGAATCAGTGCCTGTCTGTCTCAACCAAGTGTAAACCTCTAGTAATTATGAGATAGGGGCTTTAGATGTAACAACCATATTGTAATTTCTTATTTGTGTCCTTGCCCTCACACCCGTTCTCCCTTCGACCACACCCCCACCCCTTCCGCGGTCTGTGTCCTCCTCACCTTGGGGTCGGAGCCCTTGGTAAGGTCCTGCTCAGAACTGCTCGCGCCACCTCCCCGACTGCCATCCTTTCCGCCCACGCGCTGCAGTGTTCGCTCTTAGTTGGCACAAGCTGATAGTGTGGCACATTTGTTTTTTATTCATAAGAAAGTATTGCTATGTGTGTTTAACCAGAGTAACGTGGAATTGAATACTGAGGTTCAAAATAACATAATGTGGTACACTGGAATGATGAAGCAAGATCTATCAAAGTAGTAAAGTGTATTAGAATGAGGGATACACGTGGTTTAGTGCTAAGGGGTGTACTCTCTAAGAGTACGCACCTATATCGCCTATAGTAACATACAAAATATATGTTTGACACACCCCCTAGGCTAGATGAGGGGAGGTGCAGGGCAAGAGACACGCAGCTCACGGTGGCATTACTAGTCCAACCTCTGAGGCAAGGGTCCGAAGTCCAGCCAGCAAGAGTACAAACAAGACAAGAGCAAACCAGGGTGGAACTACTAGTCCGACCACTGGAAGAGCAGCCACAAGGCCAGTCTGGAAGGTATAAATATAGAGGAGTACACAATCAAGGTCCTAGCAAGTGAGAGTCAACAGGAACTAGACCAAGCTGCAAGCAGTGCCGCTGATGATCTTTAGGCGCAAGAGCCTTAGTAAATATATCAGCTATGTTGGCACCAGAGGCCAAGTGTACTACGCGGGCCTGGCGGCACTGCTGTAGCTCACGCAAGAGGAAGTACCGTAGCTGGATGTGCTTCACTCTGCTCTCCAGTCGGGGCTCTTGACACAGGAGGATCATGGCCCTGTTGTCAGCGTACAGGACCGGGGCAGAGCTAGGCCGCACACCCAATTTTGTGAGCAAGAAAGTCAGCCAGCGGAGCTCTTGTGCTGCCATGGCACCGGCGTAGATCTCAGCCTCACAGCTAGACTGGGCAACAGACAACGAGCGATTGGACCTCCACGAGATGGCATCTGCACCAAGGCTAAAGCAGTAGCCCTGGGAGGACCTGAGGGTCTCAGCGTCGTCTGCCCACGAAGCGTCTGTGTGCCCTGTAAGGACCACTGGCCTGCGTTCTCCTAGCACTAGCCCCATGCCCGATGTACTTGCTAGATATCGCAAAATCCTCTCAGCAGCCAACCAGTGCCACACCAAGTGTGAGTGTCTGAGAGTCAAGGTGCGTGCTGCTCTGTCCCTGGAGATCTGCAGGCCAAGATAGCTACGGAGCTCTCCTAGGTCAGTGCAGGTGTGTCTCAATAGCAGCTCGGCCTTCACAGAGGCCAGTGCGTCCCTCTCTGCAGTAGCGAAGACCAGGTCATCTACGTAGACAAGGATGTAGAATGGGATCTGCCCTGAACGAACGAAGAGCGAAGGGTCTGCAGAGGACGGGAAGAACTGCAAGTCAGCTAGCGTAGCACGCAGCGTGTCGTGCCACTCGCGAGGCACCTGCCGCAGACCGTAAACTGGGCGCCAGAGGAGCCACTGGGTCCCAGGGGCGAAGGTGCCGGTGAAGCTTGGCGGGCAACGCAGGTAGATCTGCTCGTGCAGACTGCCCTAAAGAAACGCTGTCAAGAAGTCGAGGGAGTGCAGCTCGTAGTCACGCTGTGCTGCCACGTGCAGTAGCGCCCAAAGAGTAGTCATCGTCGGGGTCGGGGCGAAGCTGTGGAAAAAGTCAACACTCTCGCGCTGACTGAAGCCTCTAGCAACGTAGCGTGCCTTGAAGACAGGTGTCTCTCCAGGAGGGCACTTCACATTGAAGAGCCACCGACCATTGACTACCTTCACCCCAGGTGGGGGAACTGTGTCGACATAGGTGCCGATGGATCTGCAAGATGCCATCTCCGCGTCCATGGCAGCAATCCATTGAGAAGCCCAGGGTCCCGAGGTCGCCTCAGCGTAAGCGCGAGGGGTCGGGATGTCAAAGGCGTCTGGGTCCCCCTCAGGGACTGGAAATAAGGTCAGAGCAGAGATAAGGTGTGACCTCAGACAGGAAAGCAAGCTCGTACTGGCGGTCCTCTAGGACGTCACTGCGGAGGGCAAGAGCACCCCCGACGGACGGAGGACGGGCAGGTTCAGAGACCAGAGCTGTGGCATAGTCAAGGTGGCGGGAAGAGGCAAAGTCAGTGACGGCAGTAAGAAGACCGTCAAGATTGAAGACAGGAACGGACGAGTGAGTAACGAGGGAGGCAAGGACTCGAGGAACAAGAGGACCGGCACGGAGGAAGTCGGAGAGGGGAGGCGGAGTGACAACCAGCGACTACGGAGGAGGCGACAGGAGGAGGGGAGGACCAGACGCATGGGAACGAAGCAACATAGGGTGAGAGCATTGGACAGGATAGACAGGACGAGCACGAGAGGGATGGCATGACCAGAAGTGGGACGGAGGCGTCAGGTTAGGAGACACAGGAGGAGATACAGGAGGAGAACGCGGGGGAAAACGAGCCGGAGACTAGTCCAGCAGAGGGAACACTGGACCGTAGACAGGCTGGGGAGGTGCAGGCGGGCAGTCAGGGGAGGGAAGACCAAGGAGACAAAAGGCGGACACCGGCGGTGACTGCTGCGGCTGCTCCACACCGACACCAGAACCTCTAGCGGCACCACAGCTACCACCGTAACGCTCCATGCTAGCACCCCCAGAACGAGAACCCTCTCCAGCACTGGTGCCACCCCCGAGACCGCCGGGACAAGCCACGACAGTAACCCCAGGACTAGCACCCCAAGAACCAGCACCCGCAGAACGAGAACCCTCTATAGTGCTGGTGCCACCCCCAGGACTACCAGGACAAGCCACGACTGTAACCCCAGAACTAGCACCCTCCCCAACGCCCGCACCCCCAGAGCTCATGGACCCCTGCGACGGCTGCGGCTGTGGTGGCATCGACAGCAGCTGCTGCGACGGCTGCGATGGCGGTGACTACTGATGCTGCTACGGTGGCGACGGCGGAGGAGGAGACGCCGGGGCGGAAAAAGGTGACGAAACTGAAGCCGCGGGGGCCCCGGAGTCAGCCAACTCCTCCACCAGGAGGAGTGACGTGAGACACACCGGACGGGGCAGGATGGGGAGGAAGAGGAGTAGGGGCTACCGAGGGAGTGGGGACTAGGCACAGGGGCGGGGCAACCGGGAGTCCTCGGTGGGGGAAGCAGGTGTAGAAGAAGACAGACTCGTCAAAAGTGACATCACGAGATTGAAAGAAGTGGTGAGACGGCGTATGGTAAATGTGCCAACCAGACGCGTCTAGGGGGAAACGAAGGAAGACACAAGGGACGGTGCCTGCAGTGAGCTTGTCCATGCCAGAGGCACGAATGTGAGCAAGGCAGCCCGAGACATGGAATGCAGATGCGTCACCAAGGAACCCGGTCCAGAGAAGGGTCGGCAAAACCTGCGGCCGCTAGGAGTGTGGCCTTTGGTTAAGTTAGTGAGTGGCGTAGTGAACAGCGAACGGCCACAGAAAATGGGGTGCATTGGCATGGATCATGGAGGTACGAGCCACGTCCATCACCAAACCGATGCGTCGCTCAGTGACCCCATCCTGCTGCAGGGAGTCCGGCAGGGTGTACGACTGGGTGATGCCGTCTACACGACAGAACTGGCCAAGCTGACCAGAAGCAAACTCGCCACCACGATCGGAGTGGAGACGTAGCATAGGGAGGCCGCAGTGGACCTGCAAAGCTACGACCCATGAGATAAGAACGTCAAGCGCGTCGTTCTTCTACTCCAAGGGAAACACTATGGTGTAGCGCATGTAGTCGTTGACGAGCACCAGAAAGTTGCCCTCTCAATGCGACCCAGGGACAGGGGCTGGGCCCCAGATGTCCAGGTGCAGCGTCTGGAGTGGCGCAATGGTAAGGGGGAGTGAGGAGGAGTGAGGAGCACGGCGCAGTCGGCCCTCGACGCAAGGTGTGTACGGCGGTGCACGCGAGGGAGGGAGGGTAGGGAGCGACACAGGGAGACCAAAGACAAGCCCGTGACGGGACATGTGACATAGACACGGGAGTGCGGGGTGACCTAGGTGGTGGTGCAACAGTAGTGAAGGGTGGGTGAGCGACTAACACAAGCAGGTTGCAGCTACCTGGGAGGACTCGGCGACCTGGGGGGACGCTCTGACCGGGGGTTACGAGGTGTCCAGCATGAACATGCCAGACAGGGGGTCCCGTGGGAACGTGGTAAGAGGGACGCCAGTGGCGGCCTCGGTACTGACTGCGCACTGCTCGTGACCACAAAACGTAGTGGTGACGCCAAGGTTCTGAAGACAACCGACACCAACTAGGTTACTGGAGAACAATGGGATATGCAAGCCTATAAGAGAGCCCAAGGGAACCATCAAACAGGGAAGGATAGAGTTACGGGCAACAACCGGACCTGAGGAGGGGTTAGTGAGCGCTACAGCAGCAGGGGCGGCAAGCGACGTGAGCGCAGTGTGGTCGCGAAAGAAGAAGACGAACGCACCAGAGTCTAGTGTGAACGAGAGCGCGGCAGTAGTGGCCGCAGGCGGAGGAGCTAGCATGGAGAAGAGGCTAAACAGGGCAGGTGGTCCTACGCGTCAAGCAGCAGGGGAACCCAGACTACACACAGGAGGCACACCTATACTAGGCAACACATGATAATAAGATCCGGTCACACTAGAGTCATCAACATGCATGACATACAGTACATAGCAGTCCTAATCTGATCCATGTCAAGCTCAAAGACAAGCACACAGCGGCGGACCAGGGCGTACCAGTCAGGAGGGTGAGAGGTGGGACCAAAGCGGAGGCGGTAGAGGTCGTCAAGGCGGTGGTAGCAGCGGGCGGCAGTGTGACCTAGACGGTCGCAGACGGTGCCGTAGCGGGGGCCGGTCTGAAGCTGGTACTGGCAGGTGGTCACATTGGAGCCACCACCGGACATCGAGCTGCGCGGGGCACCACCACGACCACCACCACCTGCGCCGCTTGGGCCACCACGGTGATGGGGACCCCACGGCGGCTGCTGCTGCTTCTGCGACTGGTGCTGCTAAGGCAGCTCTTGCTACTGATGTTGTTGCTATTGCTACTACTGAGGCTGCTGCTGTTGTTGCTGTTGAGGCTGCTGCTACTGCTGCTCCGGGGCACCAGCCCCGGTCCCCTCGTCTGCACCATCGTCCCCGCCCCCACCACCCTTCCCTCTGCCACGCCCCCCCTTGGGGTGACGGCCCCTACCCTGACGCTGCTACGCTGAGGCCGCGGCAGCAGTCTCAGCAGTAGGGGCTGTCTCAGCAACAGCGGTAGAAACGTTAGAGTATGTGCATTGGGAGGGAGCACAGCACTAAGGTAGTGGTCGCGGGCAGTGGCTAGGCGGTGAGGCAGGCGCGTGGCAATGAGGTAAAGGGTAGTGCAAAGCGGCGGCGGAATGGCAGTGAGCTGTGCCTCAGTGCTAGTGGCGCAATAGCTACTCTCCAGAGCGCGGAGGTGACTGGCAAGGTCAGCGACAGTGGGGAAAGATGCAAGGTCAGGGAACAGCATGGGGAAGATCAGGCGTCCAGCAGAGGCTGAGGCGGGGGTGGAATAGCGCGCGATAACGACATCTAAGTATTCCTTAGCGTTTGCTACAGCGGTAAAGCGGGGATGCTTGGACATGGGGAGGGCGTGACTAATGGCAAGTTGTGCAACGGCGTCGCGTGAATCCCAGACAGTGCAGGCAAGCTCAGCAGCGACAAGGGCCTCACGCTCAGCAGACGTGGGGGCGTCAGGGAGGGCAGTAGGCGGGGCGGGGCGAGGGAGCTTACCGTCGACATGGACGGCCAGGGAGTTGCCGTCCTGGCACTGCCTGGTCAGCTGGCGGCGGAGGTCAATGAGCCACACCTCAAACTCAACGGCCCGACCCTCCGGGTCCAGGCGGAGCAGAGAGTCCGCCATCACCACGGCTGCATCAGCTGACTACCGCTGACAAGGAGAGGATGGAAGGTGGAGGAGTGCAGAGGATGAGACAAGACAGCTGCAGGCGCTGAAAAATGCTTTCAGTTCCTTTAAGTGCTGCTCCCGCGTCGTGTTGTCGAGTAGATCCCAGAATACCCCGTTCATCGTCAGGTGGAACGTCAAGGGGGCATTCGTTAACCCGAACGGCATGACAGTGTATTCGTAACTCCAGTAGCGAGTACAAAACGCGGTCTTGTGGCAATCGTCAGCGAAGACGCGAATCTGGTAGTAACCACCGCGAAGGTCGATCTTCGAGAAATAGCGGGTGCCTCGCAGCTGGTCAGTAAGGTCGTCCGGGCGTGGGATCAAGTAGCGAGATTTTATCGTAACCCAATTTAGGGCGCGATAATCAATGCACATTCGGAGGCCCCCATGTTTCTTGGGTTTGAACAGGATTGGGGCGTCGAATGGGGATGTGATCGGTCAAACGAACCCTTTGGCCAGCAAATAGTCCAGCTAGTCCAGCTATTCCTGCGTTGCTCTCGCGGCAATAGCAGACAAGGGGCTTGGAATCCTCTGCTACGTCTTCCTCTCTACTACTCCACTTCCACTCCCTGTCCCCGCCCCCCCTCCCCCCTTCCTCTCCCTGTCCCCGCCCCCCCTCCCCCCTTCCTCTCCCTGTCCCCACCCCCCCTCTCCCCTTCCTCTCCCCTATGAGTTGGTCTTCTCGTCACTTTAACGTTCCTCGTTGGGTGCTTTTTGTTCCATTTTCCCTCCTTCTCGTCGGTCATCTCCCTTGGCTGTTCCGACTCCAGCCACAGGCTCAGGGGTACAACAGGAGGAGCTTGTTAAGGGTACGTCGGGGAGAGCACAAACGATAGAGGGCACTTTGGAATTCGGGAAGGATGATAGATGGGGTTGGAGGGCAGAGGAGGACGAGGAGGAGGGGGAGGAGACGGAGGTGAGGGTGGAGAGGCAGGGAGGCAGGGAGGAGGAGGGTGCAGAGGCGGGGAGGAAGGGGAAGGATGAGCAGGAGAGTGGGAGGGCGGGTGTGGCATGGAGAAGGGGAGTAGAGGGGGAGGAGGAGGAGGAGGAGGATGACGAGGGAGACGAGGAGGAGGAGGAAGGAGGGGATGATGAGGCGGGAGACGATGATGAGGATGAGGCGGCGGTGTGGCAAAAAGGGGTGACAGAGAGCATGGGCCTGGGTGGGGCTCTCTCTAAGGAGGCGGATTTAAAAGGCCTATGTGCGCATGTGGGGCTACGACGCTGTTGTGCTGCTGTAGGTAATGGTATGTGTGTGCGTGTGCGTGCATGTGTGTCTGCGCACACACGCTTGATTCTGGAGGCCTATGTGCGCAAGTGGTGCTATGACGCTGTTGTGCTGCTGGAGGAAATGGAGTGTGTGTGTGCGTGGGTGGGTGGGTGTGTGTGTGTATGTGTGGGTGGGTGTGTGTGTGTGTATGTGTGTGTGTGTATGTGTGTGTGTGTGTATGTGTGTGTGTGTGTGCATGTGTGTGCGTGTGTGTGTGCGTGTGTGTGCGTGTGTGTGTGTATGTGCGTGTGTGTGTGTGTGCAAGCGTGCGCGTGCCTAGCTACCACCCCTGTACCCAAGCTCTTTTCAAAATTCCAACCCCCCCTCCTCTACCGCACCTGCTGCCACACTCCCCTCAAACCCACCGACCAACTCCCCCCCCCCCCTCTCCCCTCCTTTCCCTCCCCTCCTCCCCTCTCCTCCCTCCCTCCCTGCCCCCCTGTAAACACTCCCTCTCCACCAGCTTTCTAACGTTTGCAGGGTGCCACACCCTGGCAGAGGCATGTGCAGCCGTGGAAGCAGCAGCTCCCGATGTCCGCCTATCGCCCCAACCCTGGCAGCAGGTGTGTCGCTACAGCCATGGCAGCGGGTGTGTTGCTACATCCATGGCAGCGGGTGCGTCGCTACAGCCATGGCAGCAGGTGCGTGCCTTGGTCGGGAGTCTTGAGTTTCTTGGCACACATGTATGAATGCATGCATGCACACTCACATGTTTGCGCTCTTACACACACACACACACACACACACACACACACACACAAACACCCGCATTAACACATTTGTTCACGTACACACATGCACTCACCCCCCCTTCCCCCCTCCTCCGCCCCCCTCCCCCCTCTCCACCCCACCCACAGTGCGACACTCTGCAAGTCAGCGCCATGGCCCAGAGCTCAGACCGTGTACGAGCAGCGTGTAGTGACACCAGCGCTCTTACTCATATATATCCGTGCACTCCACCCACTTTCCTCCTCCCCCCTCAGTGCGTGAACCTCCTCTCAACACTGGACACCCCCTGGGTCAGCGCCATGGCTCAGGCCACGTACGTGCGCCACAGAGACACCAGCGCCCAAACTTATGTCTCCCTGCACTCTCTTCCTCCCCTCCTCCTCCCACCCCCTTTTCTCCTCCCCCTCCACAGTGTGTGGACCTGCTCGGATGCATATCGTTATCGGTTCTATGCCTCACCAGCTCGGAAGTTCCTGCCAGCCATTCGCACACTTTACTGTGCACACGCCTGTCGCCCAATCGATCTGCGGATTGTGTCGCCGAAGCCAATCTCGTCCCAGCAGCACATCGTAGCCATTGAGTGTTGTCGCCTGCATCGGTGCGCTGAAACCGAAATTGTCACCACACTTCATGTGAGTAGTTCTCACGCGATCGCGTATCGCCAGCAGGGTGCCGTCGACCAATCGGGCATCGATCTCGGGGAGACACCGCTCCAATGGTAAGTTTAAGTTTTTACCCGTCGATTGGCAAATCAGGCAGTGGCTCGCACCACCGTCAATGATTTTTTTTTTATTTTTTTTTTCTCGTTAACCCTTCCTTCTACCTACATAGGGTGATCCACAGGTTCATCCCTGCTATTCGTCCGATTGCGATCGATAGCATGTACCGGAACCCCTACCTGGTGGAGATGTTGTTTCTTGGGAGATGCAGGCGTATTAGTAGGGGGGCCATTTGCTACTGACGGGAATCTTTTCCTGGCTTATTCCCATCATTGTTTTTCCTCTGCTTCTGGTCAGGGCAGTCGGCATATCGGTGATCCGGCTGGTGGCAGTGAAAACACTGTCTCTTTTTGCGATCCTCGTCGTTCGCCACTATGCCATTGATCGAGGGCCATTGATCCTGACCACAAAAATATTTCCCTCCCGGGAACCCAATCTCGCATATTTTTTATCGGCGTCGTACAGGTTGGCGATCACCACGGCCTCTTGGAAAGTCAATGGGCGTCGCATTTTCACTTCGTAGCAAACATCGGATTTGAGCCCAATGATGAACCGGTTATTTTTCTCAGCTTTTGATAGGTCAGTGATTTGGTCGCACAATGCCTGAAATGATGACGCATAATCATGGACAGAGGTCAACTGGTGCTAGGTGTCCAACTTGGCGTGGTGAAGCCAAAGCAAGTATACGCTGACATCTCCTACAACTACCTCTCCAGCCCTCTCTGCGAGTGCACATCAGGCAACTACGCCGCCAACTGCATCGCAGTAACCGCCGGCTGCCAGCCTATTGTCCCTTGCCAAACTGTGCTCACAAAGGGAACCCGGAAGGAAACGGAAGGGAAGTTCACTCAAGA
>BQMB01001964.1:80000-87500 GCA_027943415.1 Closterium sp. NIES-67
TTCGGATCTCATGACTGTCCTCACTTAAGCAGTTCCTGCAGTCCGTTCGAGATCCCAGGGGTATAGCCTCCCCTGCCGGCCATATCACCTCCTGATTCGCTCGCTAGGTGGACCGAAACCAAGGATTGCCTGGCTGCTGCTGCTGCCGTTGTTGCCGCGGCTCTGTTTGCGGGTGCTGTGAGAGCCTGTCGCCATGGGCTGCTTCGGCAGCAAGCCTGCGACGTACGACCATTACGATACCACCGCAGCCACAAAAGGTGCGCTGTCATGGCCTTTCCTCCTCCCTAGAGGCGCCTCTAGAATAGTCTCGTTTGAGGGGCATTTAGAATAGTGTCTCGATCCACCGATCATTGCGCCTGCTCGCTTCGTCCGCTGGCCCGCTATACCCGCCACAGCTGGCTGTGAGATCCAGAGCTCGGTTCTCGTTTCGCCTCATGCGCATCCGAGTCCAGATCGGAGCGTGCGAGGTTTCACCAGACCATCCGAAGGGCCACAGTACGTAGTCCATCGTTCGAGTCGTCTCAAAAGACCACCCTCAGTTGATCGTGTTTTCAGTCACCTCAAAATACACTCGACGGGCCGTATTACGTAGTCCATCGTTCGAGTCGTCTCAAGAGATGGACAATCCTCAGTCCATGGCGGCCGGATTGCGGTCTCTTGCAGCCACTTCAAAGCCGATCGATTGCCCTTGACAGCACAGGCGCTTGTCAGAGAGCGCGCCATGATTATTGTGGTGGAAATGGTCTATTTTTTAGGCGCCTAGAAAATGGGCGCTTATCAGAGAGCGCGCCATGGTTAATGTGGCGGAAATGGTTCCGGTGCCTTTCCGCATGCCACCGTTGCTCCTGTCCGCCCGGCTCTTGTGCGCCACGCTCCGTCCTCATTATGGATCACGTTTCTCGAAAACGCCTTTCCGCCTCTTCCTCTTTTTCTCCTCATCACCTCGTCTTCTCGCCCTGTTACACATGCATTCCCCTTCGTCCGCGCTACCTTCCCTTTCGGCTGCGTCAAGCGTCGTCTCTTTCTTAAAGCCTCGCTGTCCCGCCACCACGTTTGGTTATATGTTTTTTAGAATTATTTGTTCAACCCGACCCTCTGTTCGTCGCCTTCCCCTTCCGTTACCGTTTTCCCGTTGGAATGTTCATCTCCCTATCGCCTCCGCTACCCGCGTAAGGCTGTGCTGCTTTCTCGTTCTCGCCGCACCTTCCGTCCCGCGTCTCGTCCGCTTTCCCCTTTCCCTCCTCCCCCACCTCCCCAGCTGCCGTCTCCTTACCTTCCTCCCCTCCCCTCACCTGCCTGTTCTTGCGCTTTTCTTTTGCTCCCCGTCGCCCCTCTCCCTCCGCTGCCCGCCCCCCCCCCTTTCCCCGTCCCTTCTGCCCAACACCTCCGCTTCCCCCCAACGTACCTCACCTTCCTTGGTGCTTCTCCTTCGCCTCCTCCCCCACCACCCCTGCTCCTATTTCTTACCTTTCCACCCTTCCCTCTCCAACCCGTCTCTGCACGGCCCCCTTCTCCCCTCTCCCCTTCCCCTTCCCTCCCCCCCCCACCCGCCCGCCCACCCCCCGTTTCCCCAGCCACGGCGCCGAAGCCGTCAGGCGGGGCGCGGGGGACGGCGGAGATATCGGTGCCGCGGATGGCGATAGCAGACTTCAAGGCGATGACCAACAACTTCAACCCGCAGAGCATGCTGGGCGAGGGCTCCTTCGGCCGCGTGTATCGCGGCGACCTCAACGGCCGCGCCGTCGCCATCAAGAAGCTCGACGCCGGCGCGCAGCCCGAGGAGGAGTTCGTCGACGGGGTGAGAGGGAGGGGGAAGAGGGGAGGAGAGGGGGGGGGGGGGGGGGCGGCTAGGGGGTGGGTGAGAAGAGGAGGGGCGGGGACGGGGACGGGGACGGGGTGTGTGGGACTGGGGATCAGATGAGGGGGCGCAGGCGGATGGGGAAGGGGGAGGGGGCGAGGTGAAGGGGGTCAAGGGACGCGCACGGGGGGAAGGCGGACGGGGGGTGGGGGATGGGGGAAAGCTGGGACACGGAGGGTTGTGATTGCTGGCGAGAAATCGGTTTCAGATTGTTCGTCTGGCACGTGGAAGGCGGTTATAACGACATGCCGTCCGTTGACGAAAGGGGGTCTGTATCACGCTTTGAAACAGCAAAGGAGCAGGTGGGCCGATTGGTGGTGACGGTGCGGGAAGGCAGAGAGAGGGTGAGGGAAGAAGAAATGCACATGCACGAGGGGGACTCGGAAAAGGAACCGATCAACAAAGAACAAGGAGGGGTGAATGAACAGTGCTTTGATAAAATGGGGAGCACCGGAGAGCGTGAGTCTATGGAGAGGCGGTGCTAGTGTGTGCAGTGCAGTGCAGAGCCGGGGCAGTGCAACGGGGCACCGCACAATCGGGGTAGGCCAATGCGTCCACTGTGAATCTGTGACTGACTGAATGCGGGGCTGGCTGGTGGACCCCACGGCTCTCCTCCCCTGTGTCTCTGTGCTCTGCTCTCTCTCTCAAGTCAGTTAATCCCCCCCCTTTCGCGCTGTCCTGCCTCGTGCCTTTGCGGCATCGCGAGTGGCGAGCAACCTGCGACTAGAGTCCACTCGAAGCTTACCTGTCTTGGTTGTCCTGCCCTCTCATGTCAATGCCCCCACCCCCCCCCCCCCTTCCCTCCGTTTCCCCCCGGCCTCCCCGTCCCGTCCCCTCCAGGTGGCGGTGGCGAGTAACATGCGGCATGTGGACACGGTGGAGCTGGTGCGTTGGACTCCATTCCACTCAAAGCCACCGCTTTTCCGCACTTCCCTAACTCTCTCTCCCTACCTTACCCTCCCCTCCCTCCCTCCCCCTCGGCGCGGCGGGGTGTCACTCCCTGCAGGTGGCGGTGGCGAGCAACCTGCGGCACGCAGGCATGGTGGAGCTGGTGGCGTTCTGCTGCGACGGCCCGCAGCGGGTGCTGGTGTACGAGCTCGCAGAGAGAGGCAGCCTGCACGACATCCTGCACGGTAAGAATTGGCTGCATTCGCTAGTGCGTTTGAGTGGGCTCACAGTACACACGGCCTGCAGCGAGTGCTCGTCTATGGGCTTGCGGAGAGAGGCACCTTGCTCGGCATCGGTAAGCCCTGCTGCGCCTCCTCCTGGCTGCGTTCCCTCCTCTTCCCTCCTCTTCCCTCCTGTTCCCTCCTGTTCCCTCCTGTTCCCTCCTGTTCCCTCCTGTTCCCTCCTGTTCCCTCCTGTTCCCTCCTGTTCCCTCCTGTTCCCTCTTGGCTGCGTTCCCTCCTGTTCCGTCCTGGCTACCTTCCCTCCTGGCTGCCTTCCCTCCCCCTCACGTGCCGTTTCTCCTTCCCTTTCTTCTCCCACCTCCCCCCCTCCCCCCTCTTGCTCCCCCACCCCCCCCCCACCGTCCTCTCCGCTCCCCACCCTGGCACCTTCCACTCGTTCCAGCCAGCCGTCTTTTGATCCCGAGCTGGTTATCCCTGCACGTAGCGTGCTCCCACCCTGGTTCTGTGTCCCAAGAACCACCACACCACGTCGACCTTTTACCTCTCTCCCACCCTGTGGACAGCGATACAAACAGGGAGAGCACGTATGTATGGTGCTGCTGACTTCACATGGATGGACCGACACAGCCCTGGGAGCACCACCACAGGCCTTTGGCCCAGAAGCTTCAGCAGAAGCTTCCGCGAGCATTAGTTTCCAGTTTCAAACAAAGAACCCCCCTTCAATCCCCCCTTCCGCCTCCCCCTCCCTTCCGCCTCCCCCTCCCTTCCGCCTCCCCTCCCTTTCTACCCCCTTCCCTTCCCCCCCTCCCGTACCCCCTCACTCACTTCCCCCCCCTGCAGGGCGGAAGTTAGCCATAAAGACGGAGGAAGCCCCCATTACTCTGACGTGGCAGCAGCGCATGAAGATCGCGCTGGGCGCGGCGACGGGGCTGGCGTACCTGCATGAGGAGGCAAGCCCGCCCATGGTGCACAAGGGCGTCAAGTCCAGCAACGTGCTCGTGTTTGAGGATTTTACTTCCAAGATTGCGGATTTTAATGTGGCGAATGAGGCGCCTGATCAGGCGTCCCGGCTGCACTCTGCGCGCGTGCTGGGCACGTTTGGGTACAACGCACCAGAGTGAGTGGGGGGCACGTTGAGGCATGTTGGGCCATGTTGAGGCACGTTGAGGCACGTTGAGGCACGTTGAGGCACGTTGAGGCACGTTGAGGCACGTTGAGGCACGTTGAGGCACGTTGAGGCACGTTGAGGCACGTTGAGGCACGTTGAGGCACGTTGAGGCACGTTGAGGCACGTTGAGGCACGTTGAGGCACGTTGAGGCACGTTGAGGCACGTTGAGGCACGTTGAGGCACGTTGAGGCACGTTGAGGCACGTTGAGGCACGTTGAGGCACGTTGAGGCACGTTGAGGCACGTTGAGGCACGTTGAGGCACGTTGAGGCACGTTGAGGCACGTTGAGGCACGTTGAGGCACGTTGAGGCACGTTGAGGCACGTTGAGGCACGTTGAGGCACGTTGAGGCACGTTGAGGCACGTTGAGGCACGTTGAGGCACGTTGAGGCACGTTGAGGCACGTTGAGGCACGTTGAGGCATGTTGAGGCACGTTGGGCCATGTTGAGCCAGCAGAGCGAGTTGAGTGGAATGGAGGGTGTAGTGGCGGTGGTGCTGATGAAGGGAAGGAAAGCACGGGAGGTGATGGGAGCCGCCTGTCCAGACGGTGGTGCTGGTTGCACTTGGCACGCATGCTGGGCGCGTTTGGGCATAATGCGCCGGAGTGATAGAATGGAGGATGTAGAGTGGGGCTTGTGATGGGAAGAGAAGCCTGGGTACAGCATGTCAGAGTGAGTTGGGGGGGGAAGGAGTGGGGTTAGGGACGGGGGAAGGATGGGGAATTGGTGGCATGTGGCGAGTTGCTTTTATGTGAAAAGGTGGTGTGGGTGGGGGGTGCTGGGTGACGAAGTCTTATGGATACCGGGTGCTGCAGGGCTTTGGTACTCACTGTCCATGGCATGGTATGGCGTTGTGTGGTGTGGAACGCGGATTACTGTGGCGCAAGCTTCCCATACTCTCCTCTTCCCCCAGCCGCCCCCCCTCACTCCTCTCGAACCCCCTATCCGGTATCCTCTCTCCCCCATCTCCGCAACCCCCATCTTGTGTTCTCGCAGGTACGCGACGGTGGGGCAGCTGACGCAGAAGAGCGACGTGTACAGCTTTGGAGTGGTGTTGCTGGAGCTCCTCACAGGCCGCAAGCCCGTAGACCAGAACATGCCCCGAGGCCAACAGTCGCTCGTGCAATGGGTACGCCTTCTCCTCCCCTCTTGCCCTCCCTCTGCCCCCCCTCCCCGCTTCCGCTCCTTTTGCTCGATCTCTTCCTCTCATGCTCTACCTCCTTCCACCTCTCTCTTTGTTTTTTCCTCTCCCTCTCCCGTCCTCTCACCTCCCCCACATTCTTTTTCTCCCCAGCACTCTCAACCTCCCTTGTCGTCAGGTGGGCCCTTCCTTTCCCCAATTTTGTTATCCTGAGCTCTCTCACATTCCCCTAACCTCTCTAGCCGCCCCCCCCCCCCCCCCCCCCCCCCCCCCCCCCCCCCCCGCCTCCTTTCCCTCTCCCCCACTCCCTCTCTGCCCCCCCTATCCCCCCCTCCCTCCCTCCCCTTTTCCTCAAACCTTTCCTCCTGAGATCACACTTTCTCCTCACCCCCCCTCTCTTCCCTCGCTGCCCCAGGCAACTTGCGGAGGACAGGGTGAAGCACTGCGTGGACCCTGAGACACCTCTAATCTCTCCTGGCCCTCTCTTCCTCCCCCTCCCTCCCTTCCCCCCCTCCCACTCCCCACCCCACCCCGCCCCCAGGCGACGCACGGGCGGCTAGCGGAGGACAGGGTTAAACACTGCGTGGACCCCAAGCTCAAGGGCTCCTTCCCTGCCAAGGCCGTTGTCAAGGTGCGTTGCCGAGGGGGCTTATGGACGTCACGTCGGTTCTTGAGGGGGCTCAAAATAGAGTCGCCTTTCCTGCCAAGGCTGTTGTCAAGGTGTGTTCTTGAGGGGCTTTGGTATGGTATAGAACTTCGCCCCTGCCAGAGCTCCTCTGGTCAAGATGGGGCAGGGGAGCACTGGAGAGCACGGGGGCATTGACGGGTGTGGAACACACAAGCGTGCATACCCTTGCTCACATGCTCACACATGCGCAGCCACACGCGCGCATGCATACATACATCCGCATGCGTACACCTTTGGTGTGTCTGTGACTGGCTATGCCTTGTCTAGAGGCCAACCTGCTCTCCGTGTGTGTGCCCTTTCTGCCGGATGCGGCCTCTGTTGCCTCGCTCATCCCTTCTCCTCTTGTCATTGCTCCCGGCGACCAGACATAGCTGCAAGGTGGCTTGGCTGCATATGCCAGGATGGACCCATGAATCTCCCTCCAACACTTGTTGTCCAAATTTTCCACTTTCCTGATTCCTCCATGACAACCTTCCCGTTCCTATAAACACCTTGCATACTTCCGTTCTTGTCGCTCTTCAACCATACACCCTTTCCCCCTTTCTCAACTCCTCCATGTTCCCCACCCCTGCTCCCTTGCAGTTCACTGTGTGTGCAGTACGAGTCAGAGTTACGGCCATCACTCAACCCTCGCTCCTCAACTTCTCATCCTTTCCTGTCCCTACTTTCGTCTCCTCCCCCCCACCCCCCTTCCCCTCATTCCCCAGGTGCATTTTGCAGCCCTGGCAGCGCTGTATGTGCAGTACGAGGCAGAGTTCTAACCACCACTTTGACCCTCACTCGTCAACTTCTCATTGTCTCCTTCTCCGTCCCCCCCCCCGGTGCAGTTTGCCGCCCTGGCAGCGCTGTGTGTGCAGTACGAGGCAGAGTTCCGGCCATCCATGGGCACTGTTGTGAAATCGCTCATGCCACTCGCACAAGAAGGGGCGGATGGGGAAGACTGATGGAGGCCGATGGGGGAAAGAGGTAGACTGGTGGAGCAGAGATGAAGGTTGATGGAGGAAAAAGTGAAGCCTCATTGCAGCTGACCCCTCACAGTCGCAGAAATTGCACCCACCCACGTCAGACATTGCGTTCCCATGGCCCAGTGTGCAGAAATCGAAAGCAGCGCTTTCTCCGTTAGTCCTTATCATTTATGCTTGTTCGCTCCCCCCCTGCGCTCATGCCCTTAAGAGGGTACTGTAGGTTTTACTTTGCCTAGTCTGTTTGTCCCGGCGTTAGTGTTTCCCTGTCATCCGTCCTAGCGGGGGTGCATTCGTTATCACTTCCAGTTGCCATGTACACCATCATCACTATCCTGAGTCATGTTCCACTACCTTGTAGTTGGCTGTGCCTGTGCTGTCAAACATATATGCATATGTTATAATAGGCAAGATAGTTGAATCCTCTTAGATAGTAAAACACTAGCACAAAACTACCTTGTACCCTTGATTCTAGTCAACTTATTACTCTCAGATGGTATCACGCTTGGATAGGCCCTCCCCGCCCACCCGCCCGTGCTTCCGCCCTAGCCCT
>BQMB01001964.1:92500-124346 GCA_027943415.1 Closterium sp. NIES-67
AGGTGGCGTACGAGGGTATCGCTGAAGATGCAGCCCGATTGCGGATTGTCTCAGTTCTAGTCTTGCTGGTATGGTTAGGGCGAGGCAGGGAGGGAGAGAGAGAGGGGGGGACGAGAGAGAGAGAGAGGCCGACCAAGGGAGGGAGAGACAGCTCGTGGTGGAAACTCCCGCACGATTACGCAGCGGTGCGGGTGGATGGAGGTGCTCGCGGGAATCTCGCCTTGATGTCTGAGCCGTCGATAGCTGTGCTCGCCAGTTTCCCCTGAACCTGGCGTTCATTCCTCTCCTTATTTATTCGTGTTCCGCGTTTCTTTCTCCATTCCGTCCTGGTTCTATCACTATCGTTTCGTCTTGCGACTGGGTTCATTCATCCTGGTTTCGTCGTCCTCTCTTCACTGGTTTCGTCTCCGTCCTGCCTTCTCTCGCCCGTTTGCCTTCTCTCGCGTGCCACGCCCGTGCTGCTTTGCTCCTTACCCGTTCCGCTCTTTTCCAGCCATGACTGGTAAATCGTTAGTCCGCCTGCTAAGCGCGGATCGGATTGTGCTGCCTGTCGCAGAGGAAGTCGCCATGCACATGGACCCTGTGCGACAGGCGATCAATTGCGACCGCGCATCCGACGCTCCTGCAGGCGGCGACGGCGACGGTGACGCGAACGACAAGGAAGGAAACGCCATAAGCGGGCCCATCGTCAGCACTGGTGGCTGCTCTTACAACACTAACAGCAGCAGCAGCAGCAGTCGCAGGGCGATTTCAGGCGACGATTTACCTGTGATAGCTGTGGACGCGACGAGTCAAGGCGTGGCGAAGGCGATTCAGTTCTGCGAGCACCAAGTTGAGGTGGAAAGGACGGTTACCGAAACGACCAGTATCGAGGATGGCAACGGCAACGGGCAGGGGACGTGGGGGGGCATGGAGGAGGAAGCAGGGAGGGAGGAGTGGGAGGAGCATTTCATGGCTAAAGTTGATGGGGATGGACTTATGGAGATATTCAAGGCGGCTAAGGCGCTGGGAATCGAACCGCTGGTGAATCTGATGTGTAGGCGGGTGCAGGTTATGGTGGATGAGCTGGCACCTCTGGAACAGGAGAAGGCATGAAGGGGGGAAGAGGAAAGGGGGAGATACTTGTATGTTGAGGGAGGAGTGCGGCGGGGTAGGGACAGGTTGGGGCGTGTAAGGGTCATGGGTGGAGAGAGGGAGGTGGGGGTGAGAGGAAGAAACCTTGGGGCGTTTGAGGGTCATTGCTTGTCCTGTCTGCATGCCGGCGAAGACCCTCCAACGCCCCTTGGAGAATAGTCTCAGAGCATGTTACTCTGTATATATGGGGTTACTTAGGTTACCCTACTAAAGTACGGTCCGCTGCCAGAGGACTTTGTACATTGTTGTATGTATGGCATGTGAGAAGTGCGATATGATCATATTTGACATCCAATTTCGGTTGTGGAGGCGCAAAGACAGCCAGCCATCCTTGCTTTATGTTCAGCATAACTAACCCAACCTTTTGTGGAAAGCATGATCATGTACGGTACGGTACCTATATGCATCCATCCTGTGAAAGCATATATGATCGGAAGTAGAACAAATAATCGCCTGTCTACATTCTTCACCCGCCTAATGACAGCCCTCATGCTCCCTCAAACACCCTGGTCTGGACTGCTATTCGCTGCTCGGTTAGCTGCCACGCCGTACATGACGCTATTGGTTGAATATCAGTTCTTCCCGAAACGTGGCAACCAATCAAACGTCCATACTCCCCCCACCAGACAGCCTCGGGTCCAGCATGTGTGTGTGCTGTGCTGTGGTCTCTCTGAACCAAAGCTCAGGGAGTGTCCTGAGCGTTAGGGCGCGGAACATACAGTTCCGAACTTCTGAAAGTTTGGACGGCCAGTGTGGTAGAGTGGTCTGAAAAACGGTTTCGACGTAATTCAGTTTAATAAACGCATGGTACAGTGAGGTGGAAGTTCGGACGAAGGCTGTTCGGAACTGTATGTTCCACGCCCTTATTTTTTGGCCAATACCCCCCCGAAGATATTTGCTTTTTTGAAACGCAGTCCACAACCGCATTCGGACGTACGCTTAGGACACGCCCTCAGCACTCACACTTCGTCGGGGCGCATGTGTTCACATCTGAACCTTACTGTAACGTACGAAAACGTGGGAACTTTCGTAAGACCGCGCTGAACCGTAGCAGGGGTTCAATGACGACACTTCGGTCACACACTTGAGACATAGCCTATTGCAGAATTGAGGGATGCTTGAAATGTTCGACCTGACCTTAGCTCGGAACTAGCCTGCACGGATCCGCCATAAGAGCGAATTCCCACGGGAAGTTTAGCGGTACTTGCCTGCTCAATCTTGTCTCTCTGCTCGAACGTGATTCGTGACTCGCCTTGCCATCTCGAATGCTTCTCCTACTCGATCCTAGTCTCCGCGGCGCTCGTCGGACGTCGTCACGGACGGTCGTTCAGTCTAGTGGTCATGTTCCTTATAATTGATCGCCGAGGCATATTGCCGGTCAGCCGTGTTCTCTCCGCCAGTGCTCGTTCTTAGCGCATCGCAGGTCGTTCTCAAGTCAACGGTTGTTCTCACGTCAACGGTCGCTCTCAAGTCAACGGTCGCTCTCAATTCAACGTTCGTTCTCAAGTCAACGTTCGTTCTCAAGTCAACAGCGTCCAGGGATCGGTCAACGGGCTGCACAAGCGCTCTGTGCCGGCCGGCGGATTCCGCCTCGACCCGACACATTCGTCCGGCGGCTCGCGCGCGTCAGTAGTAGCGGGATAAAGAGTCTGCGTGTAGCGGATCAGGATCTTAGCGGCGATGGCGCGGGATTTGGCGCGCGGGAGTGATTATTGGCCGCTAGGGGGAGTGGAACACGAAGGGGGAAGCATGGTGGACGGCAGGGGGAAGGGTAAAGTGGAGAATGGGGAGAGTAAGAGAGAGATTAATGGGAGGAGTAAAGGTGAGAGTTATGGTGGGAGTATACGGGGGAGAGGAGGGGAGAGAGGGCCGGAAGGGAGTAGCAGCAGCAGCAGCAGCGGCGGCAGCAGCAGCAACGTGAGAAGCCAGTCGCTCTGGGAACCGTTTTGGAGGGAGGAGGAGAGTAGGGAAACTACTAACATGCTCGCGGCAAGGAGAGATGGAGGGGAATACGACGTGGAGAGTGGACGAGGGAGGGTGGAGGAAGAGGAGGGGGAGGAGGGGGAGGAGGGGCAGGAGGGGGGCGGGAGACGGAGAGAAGGAAGAGGAACGGAGGCGGAGGGGAAGGAGAGAGGGGAAGGAAGGAGGGCAAAGGAGTTAGCGGGACAGTCGGCCCGGCTACGAGGCAGCTCTGAGGAGCAAGGGACACTGCCTTCGTGCTGCCACTTGCGTGCTGACGCTGCCGGTACTGCTGGGGAGAGGCAAGAGCTTTCAGAGGAGCGGCAGCAGCAGCAGCAGCCGCAGGGAACGTGGTGCTGTGTCCCTGGCCACGCCCAGGAAGCGATGGCGGTAGGCCGAGCGCAGCAGGGTAAGCATGGAGGAGGGCAAGGCGGAGGGCATGGCGGAGGGCATGGCGGAGGGCATGGCGGAGGGCATGGCGGAGGGCATGGCGGAGGGCATGGGGGAGGGCATGGCGGAGGGCATGGGGGAGGGCATGGGGGAGGGCATGGCGCTGTGAGAAGGGAGAGTGGGAATTTGTGGGGCATGGGCGGAGGAGAGAGGGGGGCGATAGTCCAAAAAGTGGGAAGAGGGGAGAGATGGCAGGGGAGTGAGGGAAGGGAGTGGCAAGAGAGAGTGCAGGCAGGGCTCAAATCACATGCTAGTGGCAGCAGGAGTGGGGCAGAGCTAGGCAGAGGGGGAAGAGGGGGCGGAGGGGGCGGAGGGGGCAGAGGGGAACGGAGGACATGGGGCAGGGTGGAGAGAGCGGCGTATTTGGTCCAGGAGGCGATGGCGGGCCGATGGGTGCCTCTGGAGGCGGTGAGAGAGGAGGGCGGAGGGGCTGCTGCCAGATGGGTGGGGTGGTACCAACGAGGGGAGGGCGTGAGGGCTGCCATGGTGGTGGTCCTGCTGCTGCTGCCGTTCTTCGAGGTGGGTGGGTGGGGGTGCTATGGTGGTGGTGCTTGTGGTGGGGGGCGTGGTCTGGGGGGGGGTTGTTCGAGGGGTATGGCGAGGAAAGAGGAAGGGGTGGTGGGGTGGTACTAACGCGGATAGGGCGTGAGGGCTGCCTTGTTGGTGGGGTGTTGCTGCTGCTGCTGCTGCCGTACTTCGGTGTGGGTGGAGTGGAGGGGGCGAGTTGGAAGGACGAGCGGGGGGGTGATGGAGGCACGGGAGAAGTCGAGATGGAGATGGAGAGATGGAGATGGAGAGATGGAGCAGGGAGGGGATGGATGGTGTGGGATATGGGGGAGAGGACAGGGAAGAGAAGAGAAGAGTAGAGTAGCTGGCGGAGGGAGGAAGAGGAATAGGGATGGCAAGGGAGCTCGGCTGCTTCTGTTCCTTGCTCATCCAACCCACCCCATCCCACTGCTCCCTTCTGCTCTCCTCTTCTCTCCCCCTTGCCTGCCATCGCCCCTCCATCGCCCCTCCATCGCACCTCCATCGCCCCTCCAGCTCCCGGCGTGGTGCACGGCCAATACCCCATCTCCTCCCCTCTGTGGCGACCCCTCGGTCTACGCCCTCAGTGGCCTGCCCTACATGCCGCACGCTCTCACTCTCCTCATCGAGGTATGTGCATGTCCTCCTCTTCTTGCCAGCTCTTCTGCCCTGTTCTTGCACATGCATAGAACCTGGTCCCACTGTGCTGTGCACAGCCGTGGGCACAGCTTCTCATGTGTGGACAGGTCTCGCAAGCGATACCACCTCTGCCATTGCCGCCCACTGGTTCCCCTCCGCTCCACCCACACGCACACGCCCATGCCCCTCTGCCTCTCTACCCCACGACGGCCATCAGGCGGTGTGTGTGGCGGTGGCGCTGGCCTTCCTCGCCCTGCAGCGCTGCATCCTCGGCGGACCCTCCTTCTGCCGCAACCACGTTGCCCGCTATAAGGTCCGTCCCCTCTCGCTCCCTGCAACCCGCCCTCCCTGCAACCTGCCCTCCCTGCAACCCGCCCTCCCTGCAACCTGCCCTCCCTGCAACCCGCCCTCCCTGTAACCTGCCCTCCCTGCAACCTGCCCTCCCTGCAACCTGCCCTCCCTGCAACCTGCCCTCCCTGCAACCCGCCCTCCCTGCAACCTGCCCTCCCTGCAACCTGCCCTCCCTGCAACCTGCCCTCCCTGCAACCTGCCCTCCCTGCAACCCGCCCTCCCTGCAACCTGCCCTCCCTGCAACCTGCCCTCCCTGCAACCTGCCCTCCCTGCAACCTGCCCTCCCTGCAACCCGCCCTCCCTGCAACCTGCCCTCCCTGCAACCTGCCCTCCCTGCAACCTGCCCTCCCTGCAACCTGCCCTCCCTGCAACCCGCCCTCCCTGCAACCCGCCCTCCCTGCAACCCGCCCTCCTTGCAAGGTTGGTTGTCTGCATGGTGGGTCTTCTGCCCGGCAGATGGGACTTTCCTCCGAGGTGGGCAGGAGAGTGCGAGTGAGGATTGTTACTTCCATTCGACTGCCATCACAATGGGCTATCAGTCCCCTCCAGATCTTCCACCTTCTATTGCTTTGCTTTGCTTTGCTTTGCTTTGCTTTGCCTTGCTTTGCTTTGCCTTGATTTGTTCTGCTTTGTTTCGCTGCACTCGATCTCCCCTGTCTCTCACTCCCTCTCTCATCAACCCCCTCCACTCCCCACACACCACCCTCCGCTCCCTCCCCCGTGTCCTAGTTAGCAGCAGCAGTGGGGATAGTCATCGATCGCACCTCCTCCTTCTCCCTGCATCGTCTCTCTCCTCGCCTTGCGGCCCGCTTTCTCCCCGTGCCCATCGCTCCCTACTTTCGAGTGCTGCTTGCCATCCTCTTCAGCAGGTGGGTTCGCTGCGGTCGTTTGTGGTTTAAAGCGGTGTGGCCGAGTGTTCTTGTTTTCGTTGTGAGGTCGAGGGTTCCGCTGACTCCCCCTCTCTCCTGTCCTCCTTCTCCCCGATTTCATGCTTCTGTTCCGTCCATTTCTCTATCTCTTTTGCACTTCGTCCAACTCGCTTTCCCCCACTTCTCCTCCCCACTCCTCTTCCCCCCTTCGTTCCTTTTCCCTTTCGTGCTCTCGCTCTTCCCTCCTCAGGTCCATCCGAGGCTGTTTCCGCACCACCCTGCGCATCATCGCTTCCTTCCTTGACATTGCTGTCAGTCACCCTCCATCCCACCGCCCTCCATCCCACTGCCCTCCATCTCACCACCCTCCATCCATGCTTCCTCCCATCCCACTCCTGCTTTCCCGTGCTTCCTCCTCCCATGCTCTCCTCCCATCCCACTCTCCTCCCCACACTTCTTCTCCCCATCATCTCTCCCCTCTCTTTCTCCCTCTCCCCATGCAGATCCTACTCACTGTCTTCGTGGTCTCCTTCGCCTGGTTAGCTTTCATCCTATTTGGCTCCTCTACTGCTGCCACCACCACCGCCACCGCGGCCGCCACCACCACCACCGCCACCACTGCAACCAACCCCTCGTCCTTCTCCTCCTCCTCCTCTTCCCCATCCCCCTCCGTCTTCTCCTCGCTGCCCGCGTCTCTGCGCGCCATGTTCATCCTGCTCACCACGGCCAACAACCCCAACGTCTGGCTGCCGGAGCTCAACGCCTCGCGCCTCTCCTTCCTCTTTTTCGCCTCCTACCTCGCGCTCGGCCTCTTCTGGATGAACCTCGTGCTCTCCGTCATCTACTCCTCCTACAGCTCTCAGGTGCTTCGCATGTCTGCCGATATCCTCTCTGTCCCCTGCGCCTCTCCCTCCTCTTCTTTGCCGCCTGCTATGGGATCGATGCTTCTGGATGAACCTGGTTCTCTTCGTCATCTACTCCTCCTGCAGCTCTCAGGTTTGCACCCTTGCACTTGTTCAGCGTTTAGGCTTCAGCATTGCACATTGTGAGCTAAACATCAGATTGCCCCACATTCTCTCATTTCTCGCTCTCTCCCGTTTACTCCTGCTCTCTGTCACTCATTCTGTTGCCACGTCACCCACCTTTACACTCACTCCCACTCCTTCTCAGACTTCACATGCCCTGCACTGCTCTGTCCATACAGTCCCAAGCAGATGCTTCCTCACCATGCCCTCTCTCACACTACTCCTCCTCTCAGCAACCGTGCCCACATAACCACCACCAGGTGACAGTGTGGGAGGAGTGCAAGAAGGAGACTTTCACACTCTCACCTCCCCTCGTTCTTTCAACCCCCCTGCCTGCCCACACGACCACCACCAGATGGCAGTGTGGGAGCGCAAGCAGGTGACAGCACGGGAGGCGTGGCTGCGGGAAACCATGAGCAATCCCATGAGGAGTGGAGGGGTAGCTTTTCACTCTCACTCCTCTCGTTCGTTCACCAATCTGCCTGCCCACACGACCACCGCCAGATGGCGGTGTGGGAGCGCAAGCATGTGAATATCACACACACTGTCACCGTCCATGCCTGCACTACCACCACCAGATGGCAGTGTGGGAGCGCAAGCAGGTGGCCGCAAGGGAGGCATGCCTGTGGGTAACCATGCGAAATCTCTGTGGCTTTTCACTCTCACTCCCCTCGTTCTTTCACCCACCCTGCCTGCCCACACAACCACCGCCAGATGGCAGTGTGGGAGCGCAAGCAGGTGACAGCACGGGAGGCGTGCCTGAGGGAGGCGTTTACCCTGCTGGACGACAGGAGGCAGGGGTGGGTGCCAGCGCGCACCATCACACAGCTGCTACTAGCCATGGAGCCCTTCAAGTGAGAATTCCAGTAACTTTGAGAATGCTGTATAGGAGCGTGCACATGGTGAGTCTATTTTCGAGGCGCCTCAAAAATAGTGCTCATGGTATTTTGTGGTTCATTCACTCTGCTGGACGAGAGGCGGCAGGGGTGGGTGCTGTGCTGTGCTTGCCAGCGCGCACCATCACGCATCTGCTAAGAGCCATGGAGCCGTTCAAGTATGATCACTACTGATTTTGTATAAGGGCGTGCACACTAATGCGAGGGTTGTACAGAAGTGCATCAGGGACAATTTGATATGGGGGGGGCATGAGGAATGCATGGGGGGGGGCTTGACTCCTAAACCCTCAACCCGAAGGGTGATGCGGTACAGGAGGACATGACCATTTCCCGCACCAGGGGGGCACTGGTGGGTCTTGTAACTTGTTTAGAGTTGTGGCAGGAGATTCCTCGGATCGGATGAGTCTGCTTTTGAGTCGACTCAAAGGCGGCACCGGTGGGTCTTGTTGAGAGCTGTGGCAGGAGATTCCTCAGGTGAACTCCATCTGAACTACATCGTTCGTCCTTCATTCGCGTGAACGCCGTCTGAACTGGCGTGTGGATATTAAATTCAAGGTGCATGTGCTATAGGCGAGGATTCAAGTGTTATTTTTACGAAAGGAAGGTTAGGCGACCGACCTATTCAGAGCAGACATAAACGATGAACGGGGTTTGAAGTGATAGGAGTAGGACTCGCACTTGGGCCATTTTAGCGGTTACAAATGCGCTGCTTGCTCTGACTAGTTTCATCTAGTGCTTTGTATCTCTTTCCGTTTCCCCAAAGCATGAGTGGTCACAGCAGACAGAGCTTGTATGAACGTTTGAATGGGCAAGAGCGATATTAATTTCTATTACGTAAAACACATAAAACACATTTCATGAGCGTTTTGATCCTTCTTTGTGTTGGTAAGCCGCCTAACATTCCATTCCCACTGGTAACATAACATTTGAGTTCCATAGCATGCAGCTATCTCTCACTATTCTCCCCCCCGCATTTTCCTTTCTTCCTTCTCAATCTTCCTCTCGCTCTCCCCCCCCGCCCCCCTCTCAGGTCCCACCCACGCGGGGCGAGCCACATATCAGCCCTGTTCCTCCGTCTAGACACGCGGGGCGACCTCCGCATCTGGGCGGACGAGTTCCAGGGGCTGTGTGAAGCGCTGGGGCAGCAGGCCCGGGAGATGGCAGTGATGGATAAGAGGGGATGGTGGGGAGGAGGCTGGGGGAAGGCTGTATTGGGGGGAGGGGGATGGCAGGGAAGGGGAGTAGAAGAGAGAGGAGGGAAGAGGGTGTCGGCAGTGGCTTCTGCTCCCAATTTTCGTGCGTTGGCTTGTGGGGGCGAATGCGGCAGGGGCTCTCAGCGCAACTTCCAGCACCCCGGTTCTTCCTCTTCCGTCACCTCTTCTGCTGCTGCTGCTGCTGCTGCTTCTGCTGCTCCCCACCCATCGCTCGATGCTCTGCCTGCGTGTGCCTCACACCACATTGCTTCTGCGGCTCCTACTTGCCCCTTGCCGCCTCTGTTCCAGGCATATGGGTTGCAAGAGGTAGAGAGCGTGGCAGATGGGTTTGATGAGTGTCATAGGCACTATGAGCAGCATTGGCTGTGTGGCCGGCATAAGCCATGCTGGCACTATGGCACCCGGAACCATGGTGACCACCATGGGCGGTACTATGAGCATGAGAATGCCAATCCGAGAGGGTATCAGCAGCTGGTCTCGCCACCGTTCACACCACCATCACCACAATCACCATCACGGACAGTACAATTGCCACAAGCACAGCAAACCTTCCTACAATCAGCATCACTACGATCACCCTTTCGGTCGCGCTCATTCTCATCAGCAGCACAGCCGCTCTCGTCCTCGACGTCCTTGCTGCAGGCGCTCCTGCCGTCCCATCCCCGCCCCATGCCGCTCGCACTCATTCCATCACCACCGTCCCCATCGTCACCATCACAGGCCTTGTCATCAACACCACCATCACCAGCACCGCCATCACCAGCACCGCCATCACCACCAGCAGCAGCAGCAGCAGCAGCAGCAGCAGCAGCAGTGGCATCCAGAGCATCGCATGGTGCTGTGTTCCACCAAGGTTTGCTGCAGCAGCAGAGGTGGTCATCAAGAGCTGAGAAGCTGGGTCTCGTCGTCACACTGCTGCTCGTGGCTGAAGCAAACATGGTGACACCCCCTCGCCATATCATCCTCCTTCCCTTCCCCCTTCCCTCCCCCATTCCCTCCCCCCTTCCCTCCCCCCTTCCCTCCCCCCTTCCCTCCCCCCTTCCCTCCCCTCTTCCCTCCCCCCTTCCCTACCCCTTCCCTCCCCCCTTCCTCCCCTCTCCCTGTCCTTTACTCCTCCCTCCTTTCTTCCTCTCCCCTTTTTCCCTCCTTCCCTTCTTCCCTCCCTCCTTCCTTTCTTCCTTCCTTTCCTTGTCATTCCTGTCCCCCCACCTCCGTTCCGCCATCACCATGAGAACGACACTCACAGTGCCACAGACCCATCACCCGCCTCCTGTCCCGCAGCCTCTTCCCTTGCCAATGTCTGTCCATCCCCCCGCCATTGCCGGCATCCCTCCCTCGCAGTGTCTCACAGGCATCAACCCAGCGCTCCTTGTTCCCGTGCAAGTCTTGGCAGGTGCGCTCACATCCTCCCATCATTGCAACATCGCTTATCATCACATGTTATGCTTGCCACATCTCTTATCATCCCATGTTATGCTTACCACATCTCTTATCATCCCATGTTATGCTTGCCACATCTCTTATCATCCCATGTTATGCTTGCCACATCTCTTATCAACCCATGTTATGCTTGCAACTTTGTCGTCCGCTCTTCATAGCCGCCTCCCTCTACTACTCGGATCCCCTTTGTAGCACCACACGTGGATTCATTGCAACAGCCGTACCACTTTTTCTTTCTAGCTGCCTCCATTAGCACCATCAGTGCTGCACCCACCACACCTATTCTTCTCTCATTATCTATCCACCCCGTCCCCTTCCGCTCTCACATGCCCCTCCCCCCCTCCTCCCCCACCTGCTTCCCTGCAGCTGTTGCATGGATCATCCGTTTCGTCCTCCATTGCTGGCAGTGCTGGCCTCACATCTTCTCCCCCCATTGGCGACTCCACCTCCTCTCCTCCATCCCTCTCCTCGTCCTCATTCTCCTCCTGTTCCCTGTGTACTCGGTCTTCCCCTACGCGTTTTCCACCAAATCTCCTGGCCACTACCTGCACCGACACCTGCAGCATCAACACCACCCCTACCACCTCCAGCAGCAGCAGCTTCAGCAGCATCAGCGTTTGCATATGCAGGTGTTTCCAGCAACCTCAGCATCAGCAGCTGAGTGGAAGCATGGATGGGATGGATGGGAAGGATGGCACCCTCTTCGGTTGCTGCTGTTGGCACCACCCCCAGCTGAAACTTCTCTCCCCTGGCCGCGTGTGACTCCTTGTGAGTCGACTCAGAAGGCACCGCCACCTGGCTTCCCCTGGCTGCGTGCCACTCAAACACCTGGACCAAGCAGGGTTCCGCACCCCCCTGACGCTCTACCCTGGTATGCTGTCTGTGCAATGCCCGTGCTTTGCCATGCCCATGCTATGTCATGCCTTGCTCAGACAAGTCCATGCCTCCAGGTTCCAGTTTGTTGGTAGTTGCAGCCTAAGATCTCCGTCCCCGCTATCTTATCCCCCTATCTCCTCTCCCCCTTGGGCCTCCCTGACACCAGGTTGCAAGCCGCTCTGCTCGTCCGCTGCCTCCCCCTCCTTCCATTCTCCCACTACCTCCCTCGCCTCCACCTCCTCCTCTCCTCCCTCTCCGCCCTCCTCCCCTCCATCCTCCCCATCCTCGCCCTCCTTTTCACAACCCTCTCCCTCTTCTCTCTCGCCGGTACCCACCTCTTCGGGGGCCTCCTATCCTCGCACCACCCGCAGTTACAACGCACAGAGTACCTCAATTCCGGCTTCCTGCCACTCAATTTCAACGACTTTCCTGCGTCTATGGCTGTGTCTTTCAACCTGTGCATAGTGAACAACTGGTATGTCATCATGGATGGGGTGGCGGCGGTGCTGCCGCCAGGGCAGCAGTGGAGGGCCACGGTATTTTTCGCCTCGTTCTATGTTGTCATTGTGGTGTTTGTGCTCAACGTGGTGGTTGCTTTTATACTCGAAGCCTTCGTGAAAGAGCTTAGGGTCCGGGGAAGTTCGCAGGGTGATGGTTGGGGGCTCAGAACAGCAGTACCAGCAGCAGCACTACCACCACAAAGAACAGCAGCAGAAGCAGCAGCAGCTCCAGCAGCAGCAGTAGCAGGAGTTGGTTGTGGTGGTTGTTCTGGTGGCCAGTGCTACTGCAGATTTCCTACTTGTGGTCATAATGGCATCACTGATACTGGCACAATATCTGCATTCGGGTCATCACTTTCCTTTTAGACTTACTTTGATGAAGGTGGCATTATTGAATTACTCAGCCATGTTACTAAGCTGCTGCAAGAATTTAAAAGCGGTGCAGAAGACGAAGTATAGAATCTGCAGACACAAGTACTTGAAGTAGAAAGTAATGTTCGAATGCTAGCTTAACTAGGAAGAGAGGCCGCCATGAAATGGTGGCCAGAGGTTTAGTTAGGGGAGGAAAGTGTCGAGAGAGAAGAGGGATAGACTAGAAGAGAATGAAGTACAAGAAGGTGTCAAACATGTGTGTCTCCTATGTTTGCATAGACTGTATAGGGCCACCTCTTAGAGGGTACAACACTTAGGTATATTCACCTGTACTCTCTCTCTACTCATCATTCAGCTTCTCACTTTGATATGGTATCACGCGTAGGTTAGGATCCCCCACCTACCGCTTCCGCCCGTACCCTAGCTAGGCCCCGCCGCTTCCCCCTGGGCCCCGTCGCGCCTCCTAGCCCCGTCGCGCCCCTCCTAGGCCCTGCCACGCCTCCTGGCCCCGTCACGCCCCCCTAGCCCCGTCGCGCCCCTCCTGGGCCCCGTCGCGCCCCCCCCCTGGCCCCGTCGCGACCCCTAGCCCCGTCGCGCCCCTCCTGGGCCCCATCGCGCCCCCTAGCCCAGACGCGCCCTTCCTGGGACCCGTCGCGCCCCTCCTGGGCCCCGTCGCGCCCCCCTGGCCCCGTCGCGCCCCTTCTGGGCCCCGTCGCGCCCCTCCTGGGCCCCGTCACGCCTTTTAGCCCCGTCGCGCCCTGCCTGGCCTCGTCGCGCCCTGCCTGGCCCCGTCGCGCCCGCCTGGCCCCGTCGCGCCCTGCCTAGCCCCGTCGCACCCTGCCTGGCCCCGTCGCGTCTGCCTGGCCCCTCCGCGCCTGCCTGGCCCCGCCGTGCCTGCCTGGCCCCGTCGCGCCCTGCCCAGCCCCGCCGCGCCTGCCTGGCCCCGCCGCTCCTGCCTGGCCCCGCCGCGCCTGCCTGGCCATGCCGCGCCTGCCTGGCCCCGCCGTGCCTGCCTGGCCCCGCCGCTCCTGCCTTGCGCCCCTCCCAGCCGACCCTCGCGCCCGTCTGCTCGGCCCCTGCGCCCGTCCCAGCCGGCCCCGCGCCTGTCCCGTCGACCTGGTGCCCGCTGCTTCTGGCCCCCGCGCCCGTCCTGCCCTGAGCTGTGTGCGGCCCGCTCGTCATCCCTGCCCCGGCCCTGCATCCTCCCTGGTACGGTTCCCCATCCCTGCACCGCACTACACCGCACTGCACTGCACAGTACCGCCCTGCACCGCACTGCACCGCCCTGCACCGCACTGCACCGCACTGTACAGTCCTGCACTGCTCCTGATGGCGGCGGAGCTTCGCTTCGATGCTGAAGGCCAGCCTCTGGAGTTCGAGGCGTGGCTCGCCGACCTCCGTCGCCACCTCACTGGTCATCGGCAGGATGGCCACCCGCTTTCCGCACACCTTGACGGTACGCTCCCCTGCCCAGACCCCCCTGCTGTTCTGCCCGCTGACCCCACACCCGCTGAGCGCGAGTCTACTGCAGCCACTGCCCTTGCGCGCTCTGTCTGGCTTTCCCGAGACGCTGTCGCTCAGCTTGCCATTAGCAATGCCCTTCCCCCGTCCGAGCGCCCTCGCTTTAGGTCCATCACTACCGCCCAGGGTTACTTAGATGCTGTCATCAAGCGCTATTCCACCCCTCCTGCTGCCTCGGTGGGTCGCCTGATCCTCCCGATGCTCTTTCCCGACCTTGCGTCTTTCCCCACTGTCTCTGACCTAGCTGCCCACCTGCGCTCGATAGATGAGACCTGGCGCGCTGCCTGCACTGACGCACAGCTTAGAGCCCACCAGCTGCCCATTACCTCTACCCTCTACCTGCTTGCCACCCGCCTCCCTGACCGCCTTGCCGCCGCCCGCGACCGCTTCCTTAGCATTCACCCAGGTGAGCTCACCCTCACCGACTTTGTAGACACCCTGACTGTTATTGAGACCCGCCACCGCTCCATCGCCCAGGCGAGCGGTATCGTGCCGGTCCCTATCTTTCAGGGTTGTGCCCCCGCTCAGTGTACCTTCTCCGACGGTTCTGTCGCTGTGGCTGAGACTGCTGCTGCAGCGCAGTTTCGTTCGGGGAAGGGCCGCCGCCCCAAGGCTGGGCGCGGCGGAGGAGGCGGGGGTGCAGGAGGGGGTGGTGGTGGAGTCGGGTCGTCTGGTGCTGGAGGGAACGAGGGGACCCTGCCCAGTCCAGCTGAGCCGCCGCCTCTGCAGTCGCAGCAGCAGCAGCAGCAGCCGCAGCAGTCGCAGCGGTCGCAGCAGCCGCAGCCTCGGCAGCAGCCGCCGCAGACGAGGCAGGCGAGTGTCCTCCCGCCCGGGTGGCCTGGCGCTGCAGGTGGTCGGGCGCATGGTGGTGTGTCGAGTGGTGGTTCGGGAGGCGTGCGTTGTCAGTACCAGATCCAAACCGGTCCTCGCCGCGGCTTCGTTTGCGGTAAGCTCGGTCATACCACTCCCCGCTGTTTTCGTCGCCTGGACGACCTGTTTCGTCAGCGCTTCGGCCCGTCGCCAGACCTTCCGGACTAGCACAGTTTGCTTACTCGTAAGTTTCAGATTTTTGACATGGACATGGATGCCATTGTTTCTGCTCTGCATGTGATGTATGCTGATGACTCTAGTGCGCTTCCCGCTTATTACTCACTGTCGTCTAGTGTAGGTGTGCCTAGCATAGCCTCCCCTGCTGCGTCAGGCGTAGGATCCCCTGCTTTGTTTAGCCTTGGTGCTTCCGACGTCGCCCCGTCGCCGGACGCCACTGCTTCGCTTTCCTTCACCTTGGACTCTGGCGCTTCCCGATGCTTCTTCCGCGACTCTACTACACTGACGCCGCTTCCTGTTCCTGCTGCCGTTTCTCTTGCTGACCCCTCCAGCGGTCCGGTAGTCGCCCGCAGTTCCACCACCCTTCCCTGTCCGGCGATTCCTTCGGGCTCTCTTACAGGTCTGCATATCCCCTCGTTCTCCAGGAACCTAGTTGGTGTCGGCTGCCTCCAGGACCTTGGCGTCACCACTACGTTCCCTGGTCACGAGCGGTATGCTGTCTGTACCGAGGCCGCCACTGGTGCCCCCCTATCCACGTTCCCCCGAGACCCGGTGTCCGGCCTGTTCACTCTGGACACCGTGACCCCCCCGGCTGGGGCGCCCCCTCAGGTGGCTGCGTCTACCCAGGTTGCTGCTGCCTGCTCCTGTCGGTCCCTCACTCACCCGACTCTCCTTTGGCACCACCGCCTAGGTCACCCTGCGCTCCCGCGTCTGCATCACATGTTCCAGCACGGTCTCGTCCTTGGTCTCCTTGGTTCTCTCCCCGCTTTTCCCTCCTCCCCAACACCACCTTGCACGCCTTGCGTCGAGGGTCGGCTTCGCCGTGACCCTCACTCCTCCTCGTTTCCCCCTACCGCCGCGCCACTGCAGACCCTGCACATGGACGTCTGGGGCCCCGCCCACGTCCATGGGCCGCGTCGAGAGCGCTACTTCCTTGTGCTTGTCGACGACTTCACTCGCTACACCTCGGTCTTTCCTCTGGAGCGGAAGGCCGACGTGCCTGCCGCTCTCATCCCCTGGCTTCTCTCTGCCCATGTCCACCGAGGTCTCCCTGTCTTGCGCCTTCACTCCGACCGTGGTGGCGAGTTTGCCTCAGGTGTCCTTGGTCACTTTTGTCGTGCGGAGGGCATCACCCAGACGTTCACCCTACCGGACTCCCCACAGCAGAATGGGGTTGCTGAGTGACGCATCGGTTTGGTCATGGAGGTGGCTCGCACCTCCATGATCCATGCCGGTGCACCCCATTTTCTGTGGCCGTTCGCTGTGCGCTACGCTTCTCACCAGCTTAACCTGTGGCCGCACCCCCAACAGCCGCAGGTTTCGCCGACCCGTCTGTGGACTGGGTCTCCTGGTCACGCGTATGCGTTCCACGTCTGGGGCTGCCTTGCTCACGTCTGTGCCTCCGGCACGGACAAGCTCACTGCCCGCACCCTTCCCTGCGTCTTCCTCGGTTTTCCCCTTGACGCGTCCGACTGGCACTTTTACCACCCGCCGTCTCACCGCTTCTTTCACTCTCGCGACGTCACCTTTGATGAGTCCGTCTCCTACAACCGTCGCTTCCCCCACCGCGGTCCCCCGGTTACCCCCCCCCTGTTCCTGGTCACTCCTTCCCCGGTAGTCCCTGCCCCTCCCCCTCCTCCTCCCCATCCTGCCCCCTCTGGTGTGTCCCACGTCACCCCTCTTCCGTCGGTGGTCCCGGTTGAGGAGTCTTCTGACTCTGGTGGTCCTGCGGTGCAATCCTCGCCGGCTGCCCCTCCCAAGGCGTCCCCTCCTCCACCGCCTCTGCCGCCGCTGTCGCCCCTGCTGTCGCAGCCGTTGTCACCTCCGCCGCCGCCGCTGCCGTTGTCGTGGTCGCTCCCGCCACCGCCGCCGTCGCAGCACCTGTTCGTTGACTCTGGGGGTGCTGGCGTTGGAGTGCGTGCTAGTCCCGGTACCCCTGGGGGTGGTACCGGTCCTCGAGGGGTTTCGGGCCCTGGAGGTGTTCCCTCTGGGGGTGCTGGCGTGGAGTGTGCCGGTGGTAGCCGAGGAGCAGCTTGCGGTCCCGGTGTCGGCGTTGTGCCGCCGCAGCAGCAGTCCCCGCCGGTGTCAGCCCTTCGCCTGCTCGGCCTTCCGTCCCCTGACCCTGCGTCTATTCCTCTCCGGCCGTCTCCTCCTCTTCCCGTGTACGGCCCTGTGTTCGCACCGCCGGACTCGTCCCCGGCTCGTCTTCCCCCTCGTTCCCCCCCTGTGTCCCCTCCCGTGTCTCCTGACCCGACTCCTCCGTCTCACGTCTGGTCTCACCGTCCCTCCCGTGCTCGTCCTGCCTCCCCTGTCTTGCGCTCCCACCCTATGTTCCTTCGTTCCCACACGTCTCGTCCTCCCCTTCTCCCGTCGCCTCCTCCGTCCTCCCTTGTTGTTGCACCCCCCCCTCTGTCTGACTACCTTCGTGCCGCTCGTCCTCTTGTTCCTCGGGTCCTTGCCTCTCTCGTTACCGACCCGTCTGTTCCGGTCTCGTGCCTTGACGCTCTGGTAGCTGCGGTCGCTGACTTCGCCTCTACTCGCCGCCTTCACTACGCCACTACTCTGGTCTCTGACCCTGCCTGTCCTCCGTTTGTCGGGGGTGCTCCTGCCCTCGGCAGTGATGTCCTGGAGGACCGCCAGTTCGAGCTTGCTTTCCAGTCCGAGGCTGCTCCCCATCTGTATTCCATGCTGCTATTTCCTAAGGGTGACCCAGACGCTTTCGACATCCCGACCCCTCGCACTTACGGTGAGGCGACCTCGGGACCTTGGGCCTCTCAGTGGATAGATTCCATGGAGCAGGAGATGGCATCTTGGAGATCCACCGGCACCTTCGTTGACGCAGTTCCCCCGCCTGGGGTGAACGTAGTCGATGGCCGCTGGCTCTTCAAGGTGAAGCGCCCTCCTGGAGAGCCGCCTGTGTTCAAGGCGCGTTACGTGGCTCAAGGCTTCAGTCAGCGTGAGGGGGTGGATTTCTTCCAGACCTTCGCTCCGACTCCGAAGATGACTACTCTTCGGGTTCTGTTACACCTAGCTGCTCAGCGTGACTACGAGCTTCACTCCCTCGATTTCTCCACTGCCTTCCTTCAGGGCAGCCTACACAAGCAGGTCTACTTGCGTCGCCCTCAGGGCTTTACTGGCACCTTCCCTCATGGGACCCAGTGGCTCCTGCGGCGCCCCGTCTACGGCCTTCGCCAAGCTCCCCGTGAGTGGCACGACACGCTGCATGCTACCCTTGCTGACCTGCAGTTCTTTCCGTCTTCCGCAGACCCCTCACTCTTCGTTCGTGCTGGCCAGACTCCGTTCTACATCCTTGTTTACGTCGACGACCTGGTCTTTGCCACAGCAGACAGGGACGCACTGGCCTCAGTGAAGGCAGAGCTTCTGAAGAGACACACGTGCACTGACCTTGGAGAACTGCGCCGTTACCTTGGCTTGCAGATCTCCAGGGACAGAGCAGCGCGCACCATCACCCTGACTCAGTCACACTTGGTGCGCCAGGTCCTTCAGAGGTTCGGCCTTTAGTTCTCCTCTGCACAGCCCACCCCTCTGCCTGTAGACCACATACTCTCTGCTCCAGTTTTTGAGGAGTTGGTAGAGCCCAGCGGCCCCTACGCAGAGCTGGTGGGTTGCCTCATGTACCTGATGACTTGCACTCGCCCAGATCTCGCATACCCTCTCAGCATCCTGGCTCGTTTTGTGGCCACAGGCAGACAGCGACCGCAGCACTGGTCTGCCGCTAAGAGGGTTTTGCGTTATCTTGCTAGTACATCAGGCATGGGGTTAGTGCTAGGAGGACGTGGGCCAGTGGTCCTTACTGGACACAGAGACGCTTCTTGGGCAGACGACGCCGAGACACTCAGGTCTACCCAGGGCTACTGCTTCAGCCTTGGTTCAGATGCCATCTCGTGGAGAGCTACCCGCTCCTCGTCTGTTGCCCAGTCCAGCTGTGAGGCCGAGATCTACGCTGGTGCCATGGCAGCACAGGAGCTCCGCTGGCTGACCTTCTTGCTCACTGACTTAGGTGAGCGGCCTAGCTCTGCCCCGGTCCTGTTCGCTGACAACAGGGCCATGATCCTCCTGTGTCAGGAGCCTCGACTCGAGGGCAGAGCAAAGCATATTCAGCTGCGGTACTTCCTCCTGCGCGAGCTACAGCAGCGACGCCAGGCTCGCGTAGTACGCTTGGCCTCATGTGCCAACACAACTGATATCTTTACGAAGGCGCTTGCGCCTAAAGATCATCAGCGGCACTGTGTACAGCTTGGTCTAGTTCCTGTAGCCTCTCACTTGCTAGGGCCTTGACTTTGTACTGTCCTTTATATGTGTACTCAGACTGGACTTGTGTCCTCTCCCAGTGGCTGGACTAGTAGTGCCGCCCTGGTCTTGTTCTTGCCTTGTCTGTACTCCTTCTGACTGGTCTTTTAGACCCTTGTCTCAGAGGCTGGACTAGTAGTGCCGCCCTGAGCTGCTTGTTCAGGACCTGCCCCTATGCAGTCTAGGGGGTGTGTCAAACATGTGTGTCTCCTATGTTTGCATAGACTGTATAGGGCCACCTCTTAGAGGGTACAAAACTTAGGTATATTCACCTGTACTCTCTCTCTACTCATCATTCAGTTTCTCACTTTGATAGAAGGGTGTTGTCCCCCCTACAGTAGGATGCAATTAGTAGCATAACTACCAAGCCTACAATTATATAAAATATAATTTTGACAAGTAATACTGGTAGTACCTCCAGTAACAGCCAGTTTGAACAAGTTGTAACACCAGAATCAGTGTTACAGCCTTGTGATACTTCAAGACTTGAGCAAGGATCTTTGCTGGAATGGTAGACTAGTAAGAGAGCGGAAGTCTTAGAACTCGTAAGTGTTGACCAGAATTTACTGAAGTACAAGTTTATAATTGAAGTCATACAAGCTACTCTTATATCTGCTAGAGGTACCTGTTCGGTAATGTATCTGTATCTACCCTATAGTATGACGAATAGGTCGCATAGTGCACAACTAGCCGAACAGGTACTTTCCCTAGAGCTATAAATCCTTGTAATGCCTTTCTATTATCAACCTTGACTTTCCACGGAATTATGTGCTCAGGTTATTCAACCTTTGACTACCCACAAGTTCATGTGCTCAGGTTCACTCCTATAAGACTTCCGCTGTCTTACTGGTCTACCATTCCAGTAAAGATCTTAGGCCAACACTTGAGGTTTTCCAAGTGTTCATGTTTGTAGATTCTATACTTAGTCTCCTGCAACAACCTGTCAAATTATTACAGGAACTACTTACAGAAATGCTTCAGTACGATTTTATCACAACACTCCCCTTCATTTCTGGAAGTCCGATAGTGTCACTTCTTGATAATTCTGCAGAGTTCGTTGTAGTACTGGAACTTCTGACGTTTCAGCTTCTCGGTGAGGAAATATGCAGCCATTTGATTGGTCAAGTAGTAGACCAATCGCATTCTCCCCTTCTCGACTTCATCTTTGACGAAGAAGTATCGTAGCGAAATGTGTTTCGTCCTGTTGGCGAAACCAGGTTGGTGCTCAATTCAGATTGTGCTTTCGTTGTCGCACTGCAGGGTGAACTGTGTACTTGTTGTCAATTTCGCTTCCTCCAATAGCTCTTGTAGATAGAGACCTTCGTGAGTAGCTGTGCAAGCAGCTATGACCTCGGCTACGAGCTCTTGCTTTGTAGAATTCCATGAGATAGTCCTGATAGGTTCGAGACGATAGATGAAGCCGGTGCGAGATCGATGATTGGAAGTATCTGCTGCATGGTCAGCATTGAAGCCGCGGACAACCCATCGCGCCTTGAATTTTTCAAGGAACCATCGGCGTTCGTCTTCACACGAAAAAACCCATTTGCCGGTAAGTACCTTACTCCTCTTTGTTTCCTTCAGTGAGATTAGATCCCAGGTACCTCGCTTTTCCAGAGCTGCTAACTCTTGGTCCATGGCTTCTCGCCATTTTTCCCTGTATGGACTTGTCAAAGCTTGGCGAACAGTTTTCAGCTCAAAAATCTGACTGGTGTTTGACTGTACTGCGACTGCGAGTCCCAATACCTGTAACCGAGTTTCTGTAATCGAGGACGATTTGAGTTGACATCGGAGAAGTTGTGTTCTTACCCCTGCTCCCCCCCAATTTCTTCAGGTGTCACACGGATAGCTGGTTCGAAAACAACGGGCATGGGCTGCTGCTGGCGACCACGTCCGTAATCAAGAATAACATCCCTGACATCTTCAGAGTCTGCTTCGCTGAGGGGAATAAACTCAGCAGTTCCAACTGACGTGGTTGGAACAGGGATGTCTATGTCAATCATATCTTTGTATGTTGTTATAGACTACACAGGGTTGTGCCTTAGAGAGTACAACCCACTAGGTTATATTTCTTTGTATGCCATGGTTCTAGTTATTCGTTAACTTTAACATGGTATCATGAGTAAGCTAGGTCCCCCCCGCCCACTAGCGCTTCCGCCATAGGTACAAGCCGCCCCGTTGCCCAGTCGCCCATGCTGGCCCGTCCCCTAGTGGCCCCCGTTGCCTAGCCGGCCCCGTAGCCTAGCCAGCCCCGCCTCCTAGCCGGCCCCGTCGCCTAGCCGGCCCCGTCGCCTAGCCGGCCCCGTCGCCCAACCGGCCCCGTCGCCTAGCCGGCCCCGTAGCCCAGCCGGCCCCGCCTCCTCCGACCCCTGTCACCAATGCCGCGCTCTCATTCACCCTGGACTCCGGCGCTTCCCGGTGTTTCTTTCGGGACTCCACTATGCTTACGCCACTTGCCTCTCCCGCCGCAATTGCTCATGCAGACCCTTCCTCCAGTCCTGTAGTCGCCCGTAGCTCCACCACCCTTCCCTGTCCGGCGGTTCCCTCGAGCTCCCTTACAGGCCTGCACATCCCTTCGTTCTCTAGGAACCTTGTTGGTGTCGGCTGCCTCCAGATGCTTGGCGTCACCACTACGTTCCCTGGACACGAGCGGTACGCTGTCTGTACCGAGGCCGCCACTGGTGCTCAACTCACCATGTTCCCCCGGGACCCGGTGTCTGGCCTGTTCACGCTAGACACCGCGTTCCCCCCGGTTAGGACGTCTCCCCAGGTGTATGCGTCTACCCAGGTTGATGCGGCTTGCTCGTGTCGGTCGCTTACTCACCCGTCGCTTCTGTGGCACCACCGTCTATGTCACCCCACTCTCACCCGTCTCCGTCACATGTCCCAGCTCAGTCTTGTCTTAGGTCTCCCTGAGTCATTCCTTGCGCTCCCCTCCTCTCCAGCGCCGCCAGGCACGCCTTGCGTCGAGGGCCGGCTCCACCGTGCCCCTCACTCCTCCTCGTTCCCCCCACCGCCACACCGCTGCAGACCCTGCACATGGATGTCTGGGGCGCCACCCCAGTCCATGGGGCGCGTCAGGAGCGCTACTTCCTAGTGCTTGTCGACGACTACACGTGCTACACCACGGTGTTTTCCCTTGAGCAGAAGGCTGACACACCTGACGCTCTTATCCCGTGGCTTGTCTCTGCGCGTGTTGCATCTCCACTCTGACCGCGGTGGCAAGTTCGCCTCTGGTTGCCTTGGTCGTTTCTGTCGTGCGGAGGGCATCACCCAGACGTTCACCCTGCCGGACTCCCCGTAGCTGAATGGGGTCGCTGAGCGGCGCATCGGTTTGGTCATGGAGGTGGCTCGTACCTCCATGATCCATGCCGGTGCACCCCATTTTCTGTGGCCGTTCACCGTTCTCTACGCCGCACACTAGCTTAACCTGTGGCCGCACCCTCAGCGGCCGCAGGTTTCGCTGACCCTCCTCTAGAACCGGGTCACATGGTGACGCGTTTGCGTTCCACGTTTGGGGCTGCCTTGCTCACGCTCGTGCCTCTTGCACGGACAAGCTCACTGCCCGCACCATTCCCTGCGTCTTCCTAGGTTTCCCCCTCGACTTGTCCGACTGGCACTTCTAACACCCGCCGTCTCACCGCTTCATTCACTCCCGCGACGTCACCTTTGATGAGTCAGTCTCCTTTTACCACTGCTTTCCCCCACCGTGGTCCCCCAGTTACCCCCCCCTTGTTCCTGGTTCCTCCTCCCCTGATCGCCGCGGCCCCCCCTCCCCTCCCCTCCCTGCTCCGTCCGGTGTATCTCACGTCACCCCTCTCCCGTCAGGTGTCCTTGCCGAGGAGTCTGCTGACTCCCGCGGCTCTGCAGAGTCCCTTCTCCCGCCCCTCCCCACCCCGGTCTCTCCTTCCCCATTGCCGCCGTAGCCGCCTCCGCCGATGCCGTCGCCGCCGCGGCCGCAGCAGCCGTCGTCACTGCCACTGGGGTTTGTGCGTTCTGGGGAGCGTGCTGGAGCGGGTGCTGGAGCAGGTTCCCGTTCTGGGGGTGCTAGCGTGGAGTCTCTTGGAGGGAGCCGTGCTGTTGCCGGAGGTTTTGGTGTTGGAGTCGAGCAGCAGCCGCAGCAGTCACCGCCGGTTTCTGCTTTTCAACCTCCTCGGTCTTCCTTCCCCTGACCGCCTGCCGGTGCCTCCTCCGTCGCCGCTGCATCCTCCTCTGTCGGTCTACAGCCCTGTGTTTCCTCCTCTGGAATCCTGTCTGGCTCGTTTTCCTCCCAGTTCTCCTCTTGTTTCTCCCCCCCTCTCTCCTCACCCGACTCCTCCTTCTCACGTCTGGTCTCGTCGTCCATCTCGTGCTCGTCCTACCTCCCATGTTCCGCGTACTCACCGCGTGTCCTTGCCTCTCTTGTTACCGGACCCGTCCGTTCTTGTCTCGAGTCTGTCGGCTCTTGTCGCTGCGGTCACTGACTTTGCCACTACCCACCGCCTGGACTACGCCACCGCTCTGGTCTCTGACCCTGCCTGCCCTCCGCTCGTCGAGCGGTGGCTGCCCTTGGCAGTGATGTCCTAGAGGACAGGCAGTACAAGCTTGCTTTCCTGTCTGAGGCCGCTCCCCATCTCTGTTCCATGCTACTAGTCCCTGAGGGTGACCCAGACGCCCTTGACATCCCGACCCCTCGCACCTACGTTGAGGCCACCTCGTGACCCTAGGCCTCTCAGTGGATAGCTGCCATGGAGCAAGAGATGGCATCTTGGAAATCCACGGGTACCTTCGTCGACGCAGTTCCCCACCTGGGGTGAACGTAGTCGATGGCCGATGGCTCTTCAAGGTGAAGCGCCCTCCTGGAGTGCCGCCCGTCTTCAAGGCGCGCTACGTCGCTCGAGGCTTCAGTCAGCGAGAGGGGGGTGGACTTCTTTCAGAACTTCGCCCCGACCCCGAAGATGACTACTCTTTGGGCACTGCTACACGTAGCAGCTCAGCGTGATTACAAGCTCCACTCCCTCGACTTCTCTACAGCTTTCCTCCAGGACAGTCTACACGACTAGGTCTACATGCGCTGCCCCAGGGCTTCTCCGGTACCTTTCCCTCTGGTACCGAGTGGCTCCTCTAGCGCCCCGTCTACGACTTGCGACAGGTGCCCCGTGAGTGGCACGTCACGCTGCGTGCTACACTTGCTGACCAGCAGTTCTTCCTGTCATCTGCAGACCCCTCCCTCTTCGTCCGTTCCGGCCAGACTCCATTCTACATCCTTGTCTACATAGACGACTTGGTCTTTGCTACAGCAGACAGAGACGCGCTGGCCACCATGAAGGCCGAGCTGCTGAGGAGACACACCTGCACTGACCTAGGAGAGCTGCGCCGCTACCTTGCTTGCACATCTCAAGGGAACGAGCAGCGCGCACCATCACTCTCTCACAGTCACACTTGGTGCGCCATGTCCTTCAGAGGTTCGGCCTTGATATCTCTTCCGCACAGCCCACCCCTCTACCAGTAGACCACAGACTCTATGCTCCAGTCCCGGAGGAGGATGTAGAGCCTAGTGGCCCCTACGCAGAGCTGGTGGGTTGCCTCATGTACCTGATGACTTGCACTTGTCGAGATCTCGTATACCCTCTCAGCATCTTGGCTCGCTTTGTGGCCACCGGCAGACACCGACCACATCCACTGTTGGGAGCTAAGAAGGTTTTGCGTTATCTAGCAAATACATCGGGCTTGGGGCTAGTGCTAGGAGGCCGCAGACCAGTAGTCCTTACCGGCACACAGACGCTTCTTGGGCCGACGACGCCGAGTCTCTCCCGGTCCTCCCAGGGCTATTGCTTTAGCCTTGGTTCAGGTGCTGTCTCGTGGCGGTCCACCCGCTCGTCGTCTATTGCCCAGTCTAGCTGTGAGGCTGAGATCTATGCTGGTGCCATGGCGGCACAGGAGCTCCGTTGGCTGACTTTCTTGCTCACAAACTTAGGTGAGCGGCCTAGCTTTGCCCCAGTTCTGTACGCTGACAACAAGGCCATGATCCTCCTGTGTCAGGAGCCCAGACTTGAGGGCAGAGCAAAGCACATCCAACTGCGGTACTTCCTGTTTCGTGAGCTACAGCAGTGTCGCCAGGCCCGCGTAGTACACTTGGCCTCTGGTGCCAACACATCTGATATATTTACGAAGGCGCTTGCGCCTAAAGATCATCAGCGGCACTGTGTACAGCTTGGTCTAGTTCCTGTAGCCTCTCATTTGCAAGGACCTTGATTGTGTACAGACCTTTATATATATTACCCTGACTGGCCTTGTGGCCTCTTCCCAGTGGCTGGACTAGTAGTGCCACCCTGGTTTTGCTCTTGCCTTGTCTGTACTCGTTTGACTGGTCTTCAGACCCTTGTCTCAGAGGTTGGACTAGTAGTGCCACCTTGTGCTACTTGTCTCTCACTAGGCACTGCCGCTATCCAGTCTAGGGGGTGTGGTCAAAACATATCTTTGTATGTTGTTATAGACTACACTGGGTTGTGCCTTAGAGAGTACAACCCACTAGGTTATATTCCCTTGTTATGCCATGGTTCTAGTTATTCGTTAACTTTGACAGTCTGTGGCTGCTTCGTAAGACTCGGCAACGGATTCATCTTGCACATCAGCCTCAATATGTCGATAGCGAAAGCACGCGAGCTTTCGAACAGCCTGGCGGGATTGGCAGCTGCTGCCTGGTGAGTACGAAAAACAGGTAAGGTGAGTCGTTCGTAAAAAGACAATCACGTGCTGTATGATTTGACTCGGGCGAAGATCCATAATTTTCCATGCGTAAAACTGTTTTCTCGATGCCAATATGAATCCCCCACTTAGCCCTTTCCGAAAAATTCCCCAAGTGCTGTAGTTGGAGGTCGTTATTGGTTGGCGAAGAAAATTGTGGAAGAGATGTTGTGCACAGCAATTGTGCAGAAGAACTACATGATCCAAAGCGTATGTAAAAAAATGTGGTGTTCAGCCTCTCCGCTACCCCCATCTGTTGGTGTTGAAGTGGCAGAGACCCTCGGCGTTTGATGCCTAGGGTTTGAAGATACTTAGAGAAGGTTGTGTTCGTATACTCTCCTGCGCCGTCACTCTGAAATTCTTGAAGCTTTTCCTTCGACTCTCTCTCAGCCACCGCGAGTCATGCAACGAAGATAGAGTGAGCCATATGGCGAGTTGGAATATTGGCAGTCCAAACGTAGCGAGTAGAAGCTTCGATAAAGGAGATCATATAGAGGCTCCCCTTTAGGTCCTGCTTCAGGTAAGTTGAGTATGTCGCTGTAGACTTTGCATAAGGGTGTAGCGAGTTGATCCTCGAAAATGACTTGGAAAAGGTTCGTGAGGAAGATTAGCAGTGGTGCACGTCGTGCAGATTGTCCGTCGAGAAGACGGCTTCATCTCTGTTCCATGTGTTGTGTGATGTCATCATATGCTATCACATTCTGTCTGCCTCCCATCCCATGTTTTCAACTTGCATGTGTGGTTTGAATGTGCAAGATTTGTGTGGTGTGTTCTGGAGTTTGGGAATGTGTTGTGTTATTTTGTTGAGCAGGTATTTGTGATGATAGATCTTGAGAAGATCTTTCCGACGCAACAAGAATCGCTTCAATCGGAGCAAGAACGCGAAAGCTATGAAGATTCAAAGTTCATGAGCTTGCGTTACAATTGCGGCGGTTACAAAGTGAAGTTGTGGGGTGACTTTATATGGAGTTGGGACCTTTGGGGTTGGGGAAATTGTCACTCTACTGTAACAGCTGCAAATTGGTTGGGAACAACCAAGCTAGGTTGGCAAGGGTGGCCAACTTGGATGGATTGGTTGGGAAGGGACAAATGTCAAAGTTGGGGTTCCTATAGGGAGGGAATCTTTGTGCTTATGGGGTTTCCTTGGTTGGGGACTCTCTTGGGACCTTCCCTCTCATCCCTCTCTTCCTATCCCAACCTTTCTCTTGCTCCTTCTAATTCCTTGTGAGATTCTTGAACTTTGATTGAACTCTTGAGATTGAGTTAAGTTCTCCTCCTACAGCTTACCCCCTAGTGCGTCGAAAGCCATAGCGTCGCGAATACTTCATCAATCAACGTGATTCAAATTGGGAACGGTAGCTGAGATTAAGAGCTACAACATATCCAAGTTTCGCGACATTCCAACGGCTAGTTTTTGTCGACGTCGTTTCTTGTGAAGACGACTTTTCTGTCCAGAATTTCGGATTTATATTTTGAGTAATTCTAGCTCCTAAGTTCACCTAGACTCCGTCCTTAATCCTAACAAGTGGTATCAGAGCATATTAAGGACATTGAGAGGAGTCTACAGAAGTGTGAAGACCCTTCTAGACCCACCATGGCCTGTGGGTGTGCCTAAGTGGTGTTCTAAAGGTTGGATGTGTCTTCCGCTAAGGGGAAACTCTGCCGAAATTTCGTGGACGCCGACACTTGTGAAAATATCGAGGGAGCTGAGTGTGGACAGCAAAGGGGAGCTGAAATTCGTCATTTCTCAAGGAGAAGATGAATGAGAGAGGAGGAGATGCTAATGGAAGAGGAGCTGTAGCTGAGAAGACAAGTGAGCCGCCGCCATCAAAAGTTGAAGCTTTGGATGGCTCCAACTATGAGGAATGGAGCGGACGGATGAGGAGTGCCTTCAAACGCTACAAGCTACTGAAGATTGCTGTTGGGGAAGAGAAGATGCCGGAAGAAGGCGAAGCACGTGAACGGTGGATTGAGAAAAGCGCGGTGCTTTTCGACCTCATCCTTCAATCGGTCAACAAGGAGATGTTCGAGCACATCAAGGATCTTGTGGAAGCGGATGATTCGGGTCCAAGGGCGTGGAAACTACTACGTGATGTGATTCAGCCCAACACTCTCCCGATGGTGATCGTGCTCGAGAAGGAACTTGCTGCCATCTCCATGCGACCAGGGGACGATGTGAAGCCGGTCCTTGACAAGATCAAGGACACCTATGCAAGGATGGCAGCAGCGGGCAGCAGTGTATCTCAGCTGCAGCAGTGCACCAAGATCATCTCGGTGTTGGACAACTCTTGGGACAACCTCATCCCCACCCTCAACTCTCAGCAAGATCAATGGACACCTGAGTGGCTAAGGCAGCAGATTCTGCAGGAGGACTTCCGCAGACGCCATGTGGGAGGCGGTGCTGCCACTAAGACTGCTGAGGGGTATGGAGCTGCAGGGCGCGGCAGAGGAAGAGGGGGTTGGAGAGGCCGAGGCCGTGGGAGGAGCTTTGGCAGAGGTAGAGGCCGAGGTGACTATAATGAGGGGCATGGGAGCTCCAGTGGCAGGGGGAGTACCAGAATGGAGGGCACCTGCTGGTACTGCAAGAAGGTCGGGCATCCTTGGTTCAAGTGCTTCAGCAGGCCGGAGGGATGGGCACCTCCAGGCATGAAGCCGCCCAGTGGTGAACGCGCACAAGGTGGCGCTGTGCAAGGCTCAGGTGCACAAGGTGAAGGTGCACAAGGTAATGCCTATCCTGGTGTTTCTTATGGTTGAGGATGTGCATGGGCATGAGGGTGATGTGGGATCTGTGGGAAAGGTTGTGATGCACCCTCTCACGCACTGGGTGATTGATTCGGGTTGCACCAGTCACATGACCCCACGGGCAGATTTGCTTGATGAGGTAAAACCCCCTGGGAAGATTAAGTATGTGGCAGCAGCGTCAGGTGCTTTGCTCCCTGATTGGTGTTGGGAATGCCAAGGTTAAGGGAGCTAATGGGGAGCTTGTGGGGCTTGGGAATGTTCTGCTGGTTGAAGGCTTGTCTGCTAACCTTCTCTCTGTGCGGCGACTGCAGAAGAGCAAGGCCGAAGTGACCTTTGGACCAACCAGCTGCCGTGCTAAGCTTGGGAAGAAGGTGCTGTGGAGTCTGGAAGAGGAGACCAGCTGCATCAAGGACCTGTGGCAGCTGCCCATCATCCCTTGGAATGGGAAGACTCCAACAGCAGCAACGGCAGCAGCGGCAAAGGCAACAGCAGGAGGAGATGCAACTGCACCAACTGATGGGGTCCTGGAAGCAGTCAAGAAAGTGCAGCAGCAGCAGACACATGGTGAGGTGCTTGCTGGTGTGGATGCGAGTGCGGCATGGGCTAAGGCTTCATCAAGGAGTGGAGAGGCCGATTGGGAGACATGGCATGAGAGGCTGTGTCATGTGAACTTCCCTATGCTGCAGAAGTTGGTGAAGGATGGGAGCCTGAAGGGCTTGGAGGTGAAAGGGGGAGTGAAGGAGATTGGGAGCTGCCCTACATGCTTGGAGACCAAGTTCTCCAAGTTCCCCTTCAACAGCACTACAGGACCAGCCAAGACCCCACTTGCACTTGTGCACATGGATGTGGTGGGGCCCACAAGAGCCCCTTCCCTCTCAGGCAGCCGCTATTTCTTGACAATTGTGGATGACCACACTCGGGCAGTGTGGGTTTACCCTTTGAAGAGCAAGGGGGAGGTGGCAGCGGCTGTCCTTAAGGAGTGGATGCCTAGAGCTCAGAGGGAATGCGGACACAAGGTGAAGGTGATCCGTAGTGACAATGGTGGGGAGTTCATTGGAGCTGATTTTGAGGGGGAGTTGAAGAGGAAGGGGATCCAGCAATCAACTGACAGTGCCCTACAACCCGCAGCAGAATGGCGTGGCTGAGAGGTTCAACAGGACCCTGCAGGAGGGGGCACGCACTCTCCTTGGGCGTGCAGGGCTGCCTGATCCGTTTTGGGTGTCTGCACTGAGGCAGGTCGCCCTTGTGAAGAACAGGGTGCTGGCTACAGTTGGAGATAAGGAGTGGATCCCATATGTCAAGTGGTATGGGAGTGCTCCAGCTGTGAACATGCTGAGGGCATTTGGGTGCATGGTGGTGTTTCATGTGCCTAAGGAGAAAAGGGGGAAGTTGGAGGCTTCTGGAAGATGGGGTGTGCACTTGGGGATTGCAAAGGATCACAAGGGGTGGCTGCTATGGGACTTGACCACCCAGAAGTTGACAGTGTCAAGGGATGTGAAGTTTCTTGAGTCCCTGTACTACAAGGAATGGAAGCAGCAGCAACAGAAGCTTCCATCTACACCGCTCATTGTGGAGGCAGATGAGGTGCAGCAGCCTTCAAGACAGGTGGAGGTTGCAGTGTCAGAGGAGGAGATGTCTGGGGTGACTGAGGAAGGGGGAGCAGCTGAAGTAGGAGCAGCAGCAGCAGCATGAGTCTCCACCTCGAGTTCCACACCCGCCTGAGCGTCCTAGGAGGGATGTGCGCCCTCCAGTGAGGCTGACCTATGGGGGAAGAGGCAAGCCGAATGTGGTGCAGGCTGGGAGTGTGGTTGAGCAGATTGAGGAAGATGAGATCGCTCACTGCTACTGGGCACCAATCCCTGAGCCCAAGACTCGAGAGGAGGCCTTGAATGGACCAAATGGGGAGAAGTGGAAGGCGAGTGAGGATGAGGAGTTCGGGTCCCTAATTGAGAACGAGACATGGGACCTGTGTGACTTGCCTCCTGGAAAGAAGGCAATCACTTCCAAGATGATCTACAGGCACAAGTATGGACCTGAAGGGGAGCTGACCCGCTACAAGTCTAGGCTTGTGGCACGGGGGTTTCAGCAGACAAAGGGGAAGGACTATGATGAGGTGTTTGCTCCTGTGGGGAAAGGAACAACACTGAGGGTGCTGTTGGCGATAGCTGCACTCCTGGGATGGAAGATACGGCAGATGGACATTGTGACTGCCTTTCTGAATGGGATCATTCTGGAGGAGGTGTACATGAAGCAGCCAGAGGGGCTGGATGATGGGAGCGGCAGGGTCTGCAGGCTGAAGAAGGCCATCTATGGCCTTAAGCAGGCGCCTCGTGCATGGTATCACAAGTTGGAGGAGGCGCTGTTGGCTGGGGGTTTCAAGAAGAGTGAGTGTGACCCCAGCCTGTTCCTGCTGCAGGAGAAGGATGAAATCCTCATGCTCTTGGTGTATGTGGATGATATCCTTCTCTTTTCTGCATCAACTGCTTTGCTGGACAGCGCAGAGCAGATGCTGGAGATGCAGTTCAAGTGCTCCAAGATGGGTGAGGTGAAGTACTACTTGGGGATGCACGTGGAGAGAGATGTGGAAAAGGGTGTGCTGAGGTTGCACCAGAGGAAGTACTGTGAGGGGCTGGCTGAGAAGTATGGGCTGCAAGATGGGGGAAAGCCAGCAACACCACTACCTTCAGGGTTTACTGTGGAGCCATGTGCTGATGAGGAGGTAGTGGGTGATAGTGACAGGAAGCTGTTTCATTCGATGGTTGGGTCGCTGAATTATGCTGCAAATCATACACGGCCTGACATTGCATTTGCTACATCACGGTTGGCTAGTGTGTCTCACGCCCTAGTCATGAGCAGCTGGAAGCGGCCAAGAGGTTGGTCCGCTATGTGAGTGCTACGGCATCAGTGGGATTGGAGTACAGTGGAGTGAGGCAGCGGTTGCAGAGAGGTGCTGCAGATGTGAAGAGTGGAGATGCTCTTGAGTTGCTATACTGACGCTAGCTTCAACTCAGTGAAAGCGGATGGCACCAGCATTGGGGGTTATGTGTGCTTGCTAGGAGGTGGTGCTGTGAGCTGGCGCAGCAAGAAGCAGAATGAGGTGGGATTGTCCTCATGTGAGACTGAGTACATGGCCTTACACCATGGGGCCAAGGAAGTGGTATGGCTGAGGCGTTTGTTGGAGGAGTTGGGAGTTGGTCAGGAGGAGCCGACAGTTGTGTTCTGTGACAATGAGTCTGCTGTGAAGCTGCCAAG